>VSMD01026269.1:0-104018 GCA_008750895.1 Mirza zaza
TATTTCTGTAGCATAAAAATCTGTGCTTTGGGATTCTGTGAACTCTTGGAAAGCATTTTCTGCATCCTGCTGGTTGTGGAAGCATTTTCCTTGCAAAAAGTTGTGGAGATGCTTGAAGAAGTGGTAGTCAGTTGGCAAGAGGTCAGGTGAATATGGTGGATGAGGCAAAACTCCGCAGCCCAATTCGTCAACTTTTGAAGTGTTGGTTGTGTGACCTGAGGTTGGGCATTGTCATAGAGAAGAATTGGGCCCTTTCTGTTGACCAATGCTGGCTGCAGGTGATGCAGGTTTTGGTGCATCTCATTGATTTGCAGAGCATATTTCTCAGATATGATAGTTTCGCAGGGATTCAGAAAGCTGTAGTGGATCAAACAGGCAGCATAACCTGGTTTTGGTGCACATTTGGCTTTAGGAAGTGCTTTGAGCTTCTCAGTTCAACCACTGAGCTGGTCTTTGCCAGTTTTCATATAAAATATACTTTTTGTTGCATGTCACAATCTGATCAAGAAATGCTTTGTTGTTGTTGCATATAATAAAAGAAGACAACACTTCAAAATGATGATTTTTTTGATTTTCAATTAGCTCATGAGGGAGGAGGAGAGGGGCAAAAACCTACCTAACAGGTACTATGAACGTTGCTTGGGTGATTTGCATACCTTTAGCCAGGATTCAAGCATTACAAAAGTGATCCATGTTATCTGTAACATTTATACCTCCTTAATATTTTGAAATTAAAAAAATAATAGAATCACAGTAACTTTTACAATTCTAGTTAAAAATTTTTAAGTGTACGTTTTTTTTTTTATTTTGAAGCTCTCCTCTACTTTTTTTGAGAAATGTTACATATATTTTTTATATTGGAAGATAATCTCAAAATTGAAGAGTCTTAGAGCAAACAGGAAGTCGAAGGATGAGATATTCTTACAGCCACTCAATGTATTGGGAAGACTTTGGATTTGGAATCTGAGGGATCTAGGTTTGAATGCTGGGCTTGCCACTTGTGTTTTCAACTTTCCTTTATAGATTTGCTAACTCTTGGTCTGGTGTCAGTATTTAGCAGTAGACAGAATTAATGTCCTGCCTTTGGTTTAATCCCAAATACCCAATCCTGGTGAGACTGATAAGAACAGCTAGTGGCTGTTATGGTCCTTATGCCTCTGAAATCTTTCAGACTTTCCTTCTGGTTTTTCTGCTATTCTCTGTGAGTTGTGTGACCTTGGCTAAGCTGCTTAACCTCTGAATCTCAGTTCCCTACTTGTAAAGCAAGAATAATTTCTACATTTATGAGTTGTTATAAAGAGCTAGATATAGTGTATTCAAAGCCCCTAGCCCAGTGCTGGCTTAAGCTGTTAGCCATTTGGTTCTGACATTTGACATCTTTTCAAGTTTTTACTTGAATATCTTTAGGAACATGGAAGTCATCACTTCATGAGAACACCTTTTCTGTTGTAGCTCAGTTCTCATTGATAATCAATTATTGGTCCCGGTCATGTATTCCCAGCAATAACAAGATTAATTGCTCTGATATATGAGCTTTCAAATGTTTGAGGATAGACATTATGTTTCCTCTTCTTTAGATTTTATAGTCCCAGTTCATTGAACTATTATTGCAAGAGATTATCTCAAGATCCTTCACCCTTCTGGACACAATTTAGAATATCAATTTTTCTTTTCAGTGTGGTATCTAAAACAGGATACAACATTCTGAAAGTGGAATAAGCAACACCAGGCCAGAATGGATACTCTGTTTTTGGCAAACTGGCCATTTCTAACATTAGGTAGAAAATGTTACACTTCAAATCTTGGGGTCTCAATTTTCTCACTTATAAAATGAGTTGTTTGAGCTAAACAACACCTAGTATTGCATCATGCTCTGAAATATATAGTTCAATGTTATCCATATGCATTGAGATTATATTTTTTAGATATTAGAGCTCGTGTTTTACTGTTTCATTTTGTGCATTTGCTTTGTGCTAAGCACAGGGAGCTATTTTAAAAACCACAGGAATATCTCTCCTTAATGACCTTACACTATGATAGTGATAAGACACTGAACAGAATTTTGTAAAAAGAGAGGTTGAGAGAAGTTTCTTGTCTTTAGTCATTTGGCTTCCATGCAATGCATAGTTTATATCTTCCACAAAAGCTAAAGTTATTGTTAACAACAATGCTCTGTCCATTAACAGATTATAAAATGACATTGGTAATTGAACTGTCTCATGGAAAGATAGTTGAGACTCTTATCCGTACAGAAGATGGAAGAAGCTGCCCAGTGTACTCTTGTTAGCGTCATATTTCAGAGCATCAGCTGGAATTGAGAATCACAAAGCACAGTCTTTATATTATTTACTTGAGTCTGAGAACTATCATTCCTTTCTGAGATAGCATCAACACCAGATCAAGGACACAATAGTTCTCTGTGACCTGGGTGATTAACTCATAGGCATTGTCTGGTAAGCCACTCTCTTTCACCCTGGATAGGGAACACAGAAAATTTTTCAACAACCTCTTAGGTTGTGAACCTCAGACTCAGCCCTGGTGTATTGCTTCCTCTTTCCCATGCCTGCTTGTTTGCCTAACGCTGTTATGGATGTTGATAGGCAGAGATGGTTACTGAGAAATTGTATCTCAACCACAGATGAGACTGTTGAAAATGATCAGAGCAATGTTGGAAAACAAATCAATTGCCCCTAGTGTTTTCTTTTCAAAAAATGAAAGTCCATGGTTACTTTGAGATACAATGCATTTTAGAGGCTTGTCTTCTTGAGGATATTCCACCCTTTCCTAGCCTCAGTAGGCTTCTGCTTGGAGGTAAAAACCAAAGCGAATGAGAGGCATGTGGAGCATGGAGCTGCCTCTTCCAAGGAACAGAGGCTGCTCTGAGTCCCTGGAGACTCCTCTACTTACTGCCCCGGCTTTGCCTGGCTAGAGGGGCAGAGATATCTGTCTGCCTCAAGAGCTGATTGGGCCAAAGTCCTCCAATTTTTGAAGACAAACACATTCCATAGTGTGCCTAAAATATTTTTTTCCTCAGGCTTGTTGCATCTTGAGCTCATTTTGCTCCAATTCATTCTGGGCTGTATGTTTCTGCATCTCTCCATTCCAGTGAGAGGTCAATGAGTGTGTGTGTGTGTGTGTGTGTGTGTGTGTGTGTGTGTGGCGCATGCGTTATGTTCATCTTTTCATCATTTGAGGAGCTTATTAAAAGCTATAGATAAATAGGTTATTCAACACCAAGCTAGGCTAATCGTAGATAACATAGGGCAACCTCAAAAGGTTTAATTCTGCCTTTTGTTTGAAAGGCAGAGAACTTGAAAGAGTAAGTGCATTTCAGCATGAAGGGAGAGGATCACAGTTCACAATGGGATTAATTCTTTCTCTGCAGGCAGATTTGTGAGCCTTCCAGTGTTTGCTGTTTATTGGGATGAGTCCTTCAGAATCTCTCCTCTCTCTTCTACCAGGGTCTATATGAGGCTGTTGTCCTCCAAATGGCATCCTCTCATGAGCAGTTAAACTTGCCTTCCTGTGCAAGCAGATATTTTATGAGTCTATAGTTAAGAAACAGTCTTATATGGCTCCAGTGAGATCTGTTTGTCAATTTTGCAGATGAACACTTCTATCCTGGCAATGTCTCAGTGACAGGAACGGAATGCATGTTATCGCATGCAGATAAATGTCTGAAGTCACTTGGTTATTAGTTTTCTCCCAGATTTAATACCCAGCTTTACCCTTATTATCACTTCATGGTTCATGATGTGCCAATTATGTGGCAGGCTCAAACAAAATTGAAATTGGGTTAGAATGATGAACTCTTAAAGGGCTTAGAGTGTCAAGCTGGGATGTGGAAGTCATGTGATATCTAATAAGCCTGGCTGTGAAATCTAAAACTAAAGTCCAGTTAAGTGGGAAGCATCTGGCAGATATGTTGACACAAAATATTAAGTTGAAGGGAGAAAGCTCAGGTAGGGATGAGGGCTCTGACCCAGGCCGGCAGGATCTCTAGTCAGGGACATTTGACACTCTGCAGAGGAGGAAGGAGTGGCCATGTGTGAATTGGGATCCAGGAAAGAGACTGCTTCCTTCTTGTCCAGTCTGAAGGACATGGGTGTCACAGTCAGAAGAAAATCAGAGGCATGCATATGACTGTGTCCCTAACAGCAAGTGAAGGGATATTGTGATATTAGGATGACTTCCTAATTTGGATCTAAAGGTCATCAAGTGTACCCTCCATCTCCTGGACACCCTGGTACTTCTACAAGAGAAGGAATCTTTTTGGGGCTAAGCCCTCTACTAGTAATCCTACTCTTCCCTTCTGAAGTTTGCTTCTTTATATATGTCCACATTCTGTCTTCTTTCTGCAATATCTACATCCCTATAAACAACCTCAGAACTCCCCTAACTTGATAGATAAAAACTCTTCTTGTGTCTTAGTCCATTCTGGCTGCTATGACAAAAATACCTTAAGCTGGGCAGCTTGTAAGTAACAGAAATTTATTTCTCACAGTTATGGAGACTAGAAAGTCCAAGATCAAGGTGTCAGCAGATTTGGTAAGGCCTGTCTATCATGACAACACCTTTTTGCTGTGGCATCCTAACACAGTGGAAGGGGCCAATGAGATCCTTTGGGTCTCTCTTATAAGGACAGTGATTCCATTCATGAGGGCTCTAACCTCATGATCATCTCTCTAAGGCCCCACCTCTTAATAATATCACATCAGGGATTAGTTTTCAACATATGAATTTTAGGGGGGCACAAACATTCAGATCATAGCACCTTGATTATGCTTTCATATTTAGCTATCTTGCTCTCTTGCATTTCTCTTGCTTTTGCTATTTAGCACCAACCTTTGGTGTATGTTCATTGCTTCCTTTCATTAGTACTTACACACTCAGTCCTGTGCAGTCCATCTTCCTGTATTTTCTCCCCTACTGGAGCTCTTCTCTTGGCACCCATCCCCTATAACAGCACATTCCACTAGGCTTTCTTTATTCCCAAGTCTCAATACCCTATCTGCAGCCTTGCTTCTGATGCCATAGGTGATGTGCTCCTAGTTTAGATTCTCTTCCTCCTGCCACTTCAGGGACTCTGGACAAATGTCCTCATCTTTCCTCTCTAGCTGTGTCTTTTCTCTCTCCTTCCTCACTCTCTCTTGCAGCCCTAACAGTGGGTTCTTCTAAGACTCAACCTCTGGCTTTTTCTCTTTCAGCTCTTGGGAGCCCTCTTTCCTCTGTGGTCAGACTCCCACTTCTCAGTCTCTATTTCCAGTTTGACGCTCAGTTCTAGTTCCCATATCTTGCTTCCTGCAAATCATGTGTATGTAAATGTTCTGCCCGCTACTCAAACTTAGTGTATTTAAAACTAAAATCTCTCTTCCTTTCCTCCCTGCCACCTCAGTTTTCCTTGCTGATGTTTATATTGTTCCAAGCACCAATACTTTCCCTGGGTACCAAGACTGTATGCCTTGGAGTCATCTTTTTTTTTTCTTTCTTAACTTTCTCCCTGCATCTAATTATTCACCATATTCTATCACTTCTTTCATGTCACACACCTCATATCTCTTGTTTTACTTTTCTTCTGCCGTGAAATGTGGAATGGAGTTGAGTAATTGTCAGTACTGTAGCAGTTCCTTGCTCTGCCTCCCTGTGGTAGGCTGACTGCAGGTCCCTAAACACTACCAGGTCCTCATCCCTGGAAGCTGTGACTGTTACCTTATACAGTAATAAGGACTATGCAGATGTGAGGAGTTAAAAATCTTGTGAGAGGGAGTTTATTATGGGTTATCCTGGTGGGCCCTAAATGTAATTACAAGGGTCCTTATAAGAGGGAGATTTAGCCATACTCCAAAGAGAGGAGGTGATGTGAGGGACTGAAGGGGGTGGGGGAGGGAGATATATTTGGTTACAGATGGATGAAGGGGCATAAACTGACTAATGCTCTGGAAAAGAGAAGGAAACAATTCTCCCCCAGAGCCTCTGGAGGAAGCCCAGCCTTGCTGACACCTTGGTTTGAGGCCACTGTAACGGATTTTGGATTTCTGATCTCTAGAACTTTAAGAGAATTAATTTGTGTTGTTTAAAGCCACCCAGTTTGTGGGAATTTGTTCCAGCACCGTAGGAAACTAATGCACCACCTCTGATTCATCCTACACGTTTTGGTCAGATTAACGTTTCTAAAACATAGCTTTCTCAATACCCCATTTATTACTAAGTTTACCAGTTCAATTGTGCTAAATTAACACTATTGAATACCTCCTGAGTGATAAGGTCTGTGTTAGTTCTGCAGCTGCAGACGTCATGAAGACAGTTTCTGCCTGTTCCTGGCTCATATTCTTCTGGAGAAGATACATAAACCAGCAAAAATTTGAATAAAAATCAATCAGGGATGTTTTACAAACATGCACAAGTCCCTTTAGGATTACATAGTCTGGTATTCTGGAATACAAACTGCAAGGATCAGTCCGTGCAGCTGGGCATAAGAGATTATGCTGAGGAGAAACTGAAAGCAAAACATCCATGCTCCTCTTTAGAAGAAAACATAAGACCAGAAATATGGCTTTGCCCTTTAAAAATGGAAATTAGCTTTTAATCAGTAAAACCTGTGCCAATTGGATTGAGAACTTCTGTCAAGCTTTTGACATGCAGGGAGAAGATAAGAATCCTCCTGGTGCTAATAAACTTTTTAATTTACTTTGTTGTTACACACATTAAGATGCTTTATAAGATTCCCTCGTTCCAAATACTTGTGAAACATTATTTGAATAATTTACATACGTCATAAAACAATGGTTACTGTGAAAATTAATGATGGTTCAAAAATTACACCAGTTGATGTAAACAGTGATTTTACTAAGTGTTTCTTTAAAGGAGCATTGCATTCAATGATTATTAAAAAACCCCTCAATTTGTGATTTTCTTATTATGAGTCATTCTATTCTGTATTTCCTCATTGTAGGATATTTGAAAATGAAACAATTCTTGACTTTATTTTTTCTGGAACCTAAACATAACCTAATCCTTTTGGTTAGGTGTTTTGGTTTGCTGCTTCTTCCCCAGGGAGAAGGAGTCAGGCCGTAGAGAACTTTGTATTTCATGCTACAGGGTTTAAAATTTATCCTGTTTGTGGAAGCCCCTGGAAGAGAACTTACTTCAAATTTTATTTTTAATTGTGGCAAAATACACATAACATAAAACCTACCATCTTAACCCTTTTTAAGTGTATAATTTAGCAGTGTGAGCTACGTTTACATTGTTGTACAACCAATCTCCTGATCTCTTTTCATCTTGCAAAATTGAAACTCTGCCCATTAAACAATTCCTCACTTTCCCCTTCTCCTAGTCTCTGGCACAAACCATTCTACTTTCTGTCTCTATGATTTGAACTGCTCTAGGTACCTCAAATGAGTGGAATCATACAGTAATTGTCTTTTTTGTGACTGGCTCATTTCACTTGGCATAATGGCATCAAGTTTCATCCATGTGGTAGCATGAGTCAGAATTTCTTTCCTTTCTAAGGGTGAATAATATTCTATTGTAATGGATGTGCCACATTTCGTTTATCCATTCATCCATTGTGGACACTTGGGTTACTTCCACATTTTAGCTATGGTGAATGGGCTACTATGAATACGGGTTTGTAAATAGTTCTTCAAAACCCTGCTTTCAATTCTTTTGTTTATGTAGATGTTCCTTGCCTTATGATGAGGTTATGTCTGGATAAACCTATCATGAATTGAAAATATCATTCACTTGAAAGTGTGTTTTGATATTTTGAATTTAGTATGAATTTATTTGGAGGTAGCCCATTGCAAGTCGAGAAGCATACTGAATGTGCATTGCTTTCACATCATTTTAAAATCTGAAAGTTACAGGTCAAACCATTGTGAGTTGAGGACTGTCTGTATTCCTAGAAGTAGAATTGCTGGATTGCATGTTAGTTCTATGTCTAATTTTTTGAGGAACTGCCATACTGTTTTTCATAGTGGCTGTGCTGGTTTACATTCCCACTAACAGTGCACAAGGTTTCCATTTATCCATATCCTCCTCAACACTTCTTGATTTCTGTTTTTTTGATAGTAGCCATCCTAATGGTTAGGAGGTAGTATTTCATTGTGGTTTTGATTTTCATTTCCCTAATAATTAGTGATGAGCATCTTTTCGTGTGCCTATTCTCCACTTGTGTATCTTATTTGAAGAACCATGAAAGAGAATTAAGACAAGGACATGACATAGTCAAATTTAGGTTTTGGAAAGGTCACAATGACAGCTAAGTGGAAGGTGGATTGTAGAGAGAAATGACCAAATGTCGGGCAGCCAGACAGAAGGCTCTCATGGCTTCTGTACTGATGCTTCATTGCTATCAAAGAAAAGCCCTTATATTGGCATTTAATTCCATCCACTCACTGGTCTCATTCTTTGTCCAAATTTCAAATTTCACTCTCATGTTTTTTCATGAATTCTATGCCCTTTATAAGCTGGGTCATATGTCTCATTAGCATTTCTGCCTCACACTTGTTTATTTGTTTGTTTTTGGTATGGAAAATGTACATATCTCTCATTTTCTTACCTGAGTATAGCTATATAGCTTTCCTTTAAGACACATCTTTGTTTCTCTCCTCCTCAAATATTGTTCTGATTGCATCAGTTTGGTGAGTTTTCCCTCCCTCCTTCCCTCCTTCCTTCTCTCTTTCTGTCTCTTTCTCTCTCTTTTGTGGATGATTGTGGCATTTGTTTGACACAGATGTATCACTTTGAGTTATGTGTGTTTGTAGAATTATAAAATCCTTCAGAGCATAGATGTTTTCTTGTATCTGTATATATCTGTCAGTATATCTATAACATTTTCCTGTGTGTGTACAAAGTAATGATGGGTAAATGTTTATGGCTGATAATAAAAATGAGTTTGGGAAAACTTTGAATTAGGTCACATTTATACAACTGAAACTACCTGCATAATTTGGTTTTTTATGCATATAAATTGTGGTTCATTAATTCAGTCTCAAAATACAATTCCTTTCTCTCAAAATATTCAGAGTTTGTAAGCAGTAGAATGTCAAACAATATTTTAGGAAGGAAAACATTATTTTGAACATCTTCCGTGTGCCAGACATTATACTAGGCATTTCATACATGCTATTTAATTCTCACAGTAATCCTCTACAGTAGAGACTCATATCCTTTTGTAAAGATGAGGACATCTGTAAAAGTTCAGGGAGATTAGAGCAAGGAAAGACAAAAGTCAGAGAGACTGAGTAGGTAGTTGTACTAGTCCTGGACAGAATGATCAAGTGCTGAATTAGCCCAGGTTAGTTAGAGTGGGTAGGTGAAGAACACAGTCCAGTAATGTGTAGAAGGTAGAATAATCATTTTATGTCTGGTTGGGAGGAATGAGGAGATAGGAATCTCAAGTTTCTGGCTTGAGGCACGCAGTGGAATTAGGTGCCATTTATCAACGTAGGGCAGGAAAAACAAAAACAAAAGCAGAACCACACAGCTGAGGTCCCTCTGAGAGAGCAGAGTGAAGATACCCAAATAAAGCAAGTCTAGAATTTAGGAGAGAGGTTAGACTAAAGAGACAGTCTTGGAGCCATTCAACAGATGTATTCATCCATTTGATAAATATTGTCAATACCATATCAACAGAGGGGTCAGGGAGTAGACAGCAATAAGAGACCACATTGTCTGCACAGACTAAAACTAAGTAAAATTTGGTCTCTTTTCTATTGTGTTACAATGCTAGTAATAAAATACTACTTCCTGAAAAAAAATATGTGTTAGTCTAAATTCTAAACAATTACTGTGGTTGCTACTGAATTTTAACAATATATTTTCAAATTTCAGATTAGCACATTTTTATACTTTATCCCTTTATAAACATTGTCTTTTCTATTAACTTGGAGAACTCCCATTACATGTTCAGCCTGTGGCATGTGTAAACTCCACGATTTGTTTCAAAAGTAAGTTAAAATTGTTTAGAATTGTTTGAACTCCCTTCATGAGCAGTTCCCATCTCTATGCCCTGTAATGCTACATGTTTTCGCATTTGAACAGTAGATTCAAAACAAACAACGTTAGCATGGTGGATTGCAAAGATGAAGAAAGAGAAGTTGGATTATGCCAATTCTGCCATACCACTCGACAACTTGGAGTTTTTTTTATGTGTGTTTCAATTTAAAACAGTAAAACTGAGTGTGAAACTGGTAAGACTAAATTTTAGTGCATTTACGAAATATTTTACTGAATGTGAATAATGTTTTAAAATGGAAATTTATTCTTTATTGTACATTGAATTAAAGTTAAAAAGCAAATCAAGAGGATAATTATTACTACTGATGATTTCATGATGATTCCTAAATACACATGTGTTGTATAGAGGAGAGTGGTGCTCAATAATGATCTGCTCTGAATGTCAGATATGCCAGGTGAGCCACTGCACATTACATACCTCTAACGTCTGAGGAGCTGGACTAGACCCTACAGACTTAGCAGTGAGTAAGCCAAGAGAGTTTAAAGGTTGGTGTGGATACAGTGGCCTAGGGAGAATGTATAAGGAAGCAAAGATGACCCAATCCAGAGCTCTAGAAAACACTAGCTTCTGAGATACAGACTTTAGAAGAGAAGGCCTCCCCCAAAAGATTATCAAGAAGCAGATAGAATGGTGGGAGGACAGGTAAGAGAGAAGAGTCAAGGACATCAGGGGAGAAGTTCCAGGAAGGATGGGCGGTCAACAGCATTAAATTTACTAAGAAGACAAAAATGAAAATGTCTGTAAAGTACTGGTCAGGTTGAAAATGATCGGTGACCTTCGTAAGAACATTTTAGTGGTGAGAGACATGTGAGGACAGTATGGAGGTGAGATTGCTTAAAAAGTCTTTGCTTTCAGTGGCAGAAGTAAGGCCAGTTCAAGGGAAGAAGGTGCTATAGAATGGATGGGGCATTATTTTTCCTGATACTAAAGGAAATGCTGTTCATTGTTAAAAACATGGATAAAATTGAAAAGAGGCAACTATGAACTCACCACCCTTGGCTTTGTTATTAGCCTTTGGCTATGAAATGTTGTGTCTTTGTCACACATCCTCATTCCTTGCCCCTGTGCTAACAGAGCCTCAGGCCCACCTCAGAGTGCCCTCCTCTGTCATTTTGGTGCAGATTCCAGGCACTGTCTTTCCTCTGTCTGGCTTCTCCTGTTTCAACTGCCCATGCCTGTTGGCCACAGGCTACCTGGAAGGCCTTCACAGCCTCCACTTATGAGAACACTGGCGTCTATGATGAGGGCCCTGTGTGACATTTCTGGCCTCCACCCTGAGTCTGGCCCGTCTCCAATTCTGAGCCATAGACATGTGGCCATGTGGCCAGTGGGGCCTCCAGAGAGCTCAGCCGAGCCCAGAATCACTTCTGGTCTTGGTGAAGACCCCCATGACCCTTTGGCCACCCCCTCTTCCCCACTGTCCCCTTGTCTCAGGGTGCAACACAACCTGGGGAACTAATAAACATGCGCTTCATTATTCTCCTTTCCCCTGAGTTTCAACCCTTTTCTCTCAAAAGCAATCTCCTCTCCCCAAAATGCCGCCCTCTCCTCTTTTCCATTTAGCCTTTTTCAGATTTTCAACCTCAGCTTTTCTAAACTTCTCTACGTGAGCAGTCTTCTCCTTACTTGTGCATAATTTAGAAGACTCCCTACAGCCTTTCTTTTTCTCCAAAAGGCCTGTCTGCCCTTACAGGTGAATTCAAATTCAAATTTAAATTTTCATCTCTTGTTAAACAGAAAGTACTTGAAACTGAAATTACATTTTTTTCCCTGACTTCTATTCTTCTATTATATTTTAGGAAACGTTTTTATTCATGACTAAAGCACAAAGTACTCTACTACGTGCTGGCCTGCTCTCCAGCAATTTCTGTATAATGGGGAAAAAAATAATAGAAAAAAATATTAGTTTACCTTTACTCTTACCCAGAGATCTTACAGATTCTTTCTGTGTAAGTCCTAGCACATATTTGATGCTAAATAATTATATGTTTGGTTGAATATAGAAAAATATATATAGAAATTGGGATCATATAATAAATGCATATTTTTCTAAACCTTAATTATGCTTCAAATTTTTCTTTTATTAGTCCATTATATCATTTATATATAAATGTAGCATAAATTATTTAATCACTTTCCTATTGACGGCCATTTAGGCTGTTTTTATACTGCAATGGATTCCCTGAATGTATTAATAAATATTTGCCTGCATTTCTACTAATTTTCTTTGGATACATTTCCAAAAACAGAATTATTGGATTAGAAGTTTTAGAACAATGCATGGTGCATAGTAAATATTCAATAAATATTTGAATATTTGACCACATTTGAATACCTAATAAATTTGTGATGATTTGAATGAAGGGTTTTGATAATTCTTTCTGAATTGTCCTTCAAGACAATTATAAATCTGAGCACATCCCCCCTGACACTGCCATTGCCTCCTTCAGGGCCAAATTTCTCTTCATCTTCTTTTGTGTTATCTTTTAATCTTTGTTAATTTTATAGGTAAAAAGGATGTCTTGTTTTTAAAGTATATCTTTAAATATAAATCAGGCTACCTATATTTCCATGTCCATATTTGATCCACTCCCTTTGTGCAGAGATTTGCCAAATCTGTTCACAGATACTACAACACCCCCTTACCCTAAGCTCCTGGTCTCTTGGTGTTGTGGGTTGTATTGTGTTCCCCCCAAAAAGATATATTTACTTCCTATCCCCTGACACCTGTAAATATGACCTTGTTTGGAATCAGGGTCTTTGCAGATGTCGTCAAATTAAGATGAAGTCATACTGATTAGGGTAGGCCCTAAATCAAATATGATTGGTGTCTTTTTAAGAAGGGGAAAATTTGGACAGAGTTGCATAGACAGAGAGGAGCATGCCATGTGATAATGGAGGTAGGGATTGGAGTGATACATCTACAAGCCCAGGGACACCAAAGGTTGCCTCGACTACCAGAATCCAGGAGAGAGGCATGGAGTAGATCCTCAATCAAAGCCTCCAGAAAGAACCGACCCTGCTAACACCTTGACTTTTTAGACTTTTGCTCTCCAGATCTGTGAGATGACACATTTCTGTTGTTGTAAGCCACCAATTGTGTTGTGCTTGTTACAGTAGCCCTAGGAAACTAATTACTTGGCTAAGACTTTAGAACTTAACAATATCAAGGTGGCCACAGGGAGAAGAGCCCCTTTAGCATATCTTTATATTGTTTCTCTTGGCATTTATTCTCTAAGGGGCATATCACTGTTGGTGATATTCTCTGGGCATATTGGAGCCTAATCATTATCTAGGAGTGGGGTGGGATAGGAATGCAGAGCCACTGCCCAAGTGTTCCTGAACAATAGCTCTCCCTTCACCTCTTCAGTCCTCTGGAAGGCCTGTCTCTCTATAATGCTCTTTGCCCATTTATTCCAACTGGGGCATTTGTCTGTTTCTTATTGATTGATAATAATTCTTTATATATTATGGAAATCAACATTTTATTTGTATTTCTTGTTACAGATAACTTTGTTGTTTCTCCTCTCCCCCCTTTTTTTTGTTTGTGATGTTTCAGGAGGTACCAAAGCTTTTGATATCTATCTATCCAAATCACTATCTGTCTACCTATGTATTTATCTAGCCACGTATCTACCTCTTTCATTTATACATCCTTCAAATTTTAATTATTTTATGCCAAGAAATTCTTTCATATGTTCAGAGTAGCAATGTCCATGTATATTTTCTTTTAGAATTTCATGTTTTGGTAAGGCAGGGGGTGGGGAGAGGAATGGCAGGGGCAATATATATAACCCTAACAATATTTGTACCCCCATAATATGATAAAATAAAATAAAATTAATAAAAAAAGAATTATATTTTCTCTTTCTGTGAAGAATGTCATTGGTATTTTGAATCTCTAAATTTCTTTGGGTAGTATCGCCACTGTAACAATATTAATTCTTCCAATTCATGAGCATGGAATATTTTTCCAATTTCTGGTGTCTTCTTCAGTTTCTTTCATCAGTGTTTTCTAGTTTTCCTAGCATATTAATAGATATTTCACACCTTTGGTTAAATTGATTCCTAGGTTTTTTTTTTCTTTGTTTCTATTGTAAATAGGATTGCTTTCTTGGTTTCTTTTTCATATCGTTCACTATTGGTATATAAAAATGGTATTGATTTTTGTTTGTTGATTTTGTATCTTGCAACTTTACTGAATTTGTTTATCAGTTCTAATATTTTTTTAACAGTCTTTAGGATTTTCTAAGATTCTATCATCTGCAAACAAGGCTACTCTGACTTCTTTCTTTCCAATTTTGATGCCCTTTATTTTCTTCTCTTGCCTAATTGCTCTGGCTAGGAATTCTAGCACCATGTAGAATATGAGTGGCAAAAGTAGGCATCTTCCTATTGTTTTAATTCCCAGAGGAAAGACTGTCAGCTTTCCCCATTCAGTATGATGTTAGCCATGTGTTTCTCATATACAGCTTTTATGATGTAGAAGTATTTCCTTATCTAGTTTGTTGAGTATTTTTATTATGAAGAGATGTTGAATTTTATCAAATGTTTTTTCTACATCTATTGAGATGATCACATGGTCTTTGTCCTTCATTCTGTTGGTGTTACATATCTTGTTTATTGATTTACATATTTTGAACTATCCTTGCATCCCTGGACTAAATCCTGCTTGATCATGGGGTATTATCTTTTTGATGTGCTGATGGATTAAGTTTGCTACTATTTTGTTAACGATTTTTGTGTCTATGACCATCAGGAATATTGGCCTGTAGTTTTATTTTTTATTATGTCCTTGCATAGTTTTGGTATCATAGTCATGCTAACCTCATTGAATGAGTTAGGGAGAATTCTCTCCTCTTCAATTTTTTGGAATATGTTGAAGAAATTGGTATTTGTTCTTCTTTATAAGTTTGGTAAAATTCATCAGCGAAGCCATTTGGTCCTGGGTTTTTTGTGGAGTGGGGAGATTTTTTTTTACTTATTCAATCTGATTACTCTCTATTGGTCTGTTCATGTTTTCTATATCTACCTGATTCAATCTTGGTAGGTTGTGTGTATCCAGGAATTTATCCATTTCCTCTATATTTTCCAGTTTGTTGGTATATAGTTGTACATGATAGTCTATGATGATCTTTTGTATTTCTGTGGTATCAGTTGCAATGTCTCCTTTTTTTCTTTCTGATTTTGTTTATTTGGGTCTTTTTTTCTTGGTTAGTCTAGCTAGCAGTTTATTGATTTAGTTTATCTTTTCAGAAAACTAACTTTTCCTTCATTTATCCTTTTTATTCTTTTTTAGTCTCTATTTCATTTAGTTATGTCCTAATTTTTACTATTTCTTTTCTTTTACTAATTTTGGGTTTGATATGTTCTTGCTTTTCAAGTTCCTTGAGGTACATCATTAGATTATTTATTTGATCTTGATGTAGGCATTTATTGCTATAAAATTTGCCTCTTAGAACTTCTTTTGTTGTAACCCATAAGTTTTGGCATGTTGCATTTTCATTTCCACTTATTTCTTTTTTTGTCTGATTGGGTTATTTCAAAAAAACTTGTCTTTAAATTCTGAATATATTTTTTCTGGTTAATCTAGTCTATTGTTAAAGGTCTTTATTATATATTTCATTTCATTCATTGAGTTATTAATTTCTAAGATTTATGTTTTTTAATGGTATGTGTCTGATGAATTTCTCATTCATATCCTAAATTATTTTTCTGATTTCTTTGCACTTTTTCTTTGTGTTCTCTTGTATCTCAGTGAGCTTCTTTAATATCCTTATTTTGAATTATTTTTCAAGCATTTCATAAATTTCTTTATCATTGGAATCTGTCACTGGAGAATTATTGTGTTCCTTTGGAGGTCTCATATTTTCTTGCTTTTTCATGTTTCTTGGGTCCTTACTTTGGTATCTGTAAATCTTCCAATATTTTGAATTGGCTGTTGTAGGGGAAGAATTTTTCTTGAAGGTGTATCTATAGTGTTCTTGGATAGGGCACTTTAGCCGTGATTTTTGGTGCATGCAGTAGTAATCTCCATATGATTTCTTCAGGTATAAACAGCGTTAATTCTGTCTGTGATTCTCTCAGTGGTTTATGCTGTGGTGTTAGTGGAGGCTATGATGAGGTTTTGCTGGGGTTAGGGATGCCAGATGAGCCTATCCTTGATCTCTAGTGGTAGCAGCAGCAGGCCAAGCATGCCTGTCCTCGGGACCCTGGATGGTGTATGCAGGTACCTTGTGGGCCAGTTCTTGGGCCATCAGACAGCTTGTTTGGGTGTGGGCAGTGGCAGCAATGGGCTGGGTGGATGGATCCTTGCTTTCCTGGGCAGTATGGATGGTGTGAGTGTCCTCTCTGGAACAATGCAATCATTTGACTCCAGGCAGCTCACTATTCTAGTCTCAGAGCCTGTGAGGGTTGAGGGGTTCTCGCAGGGCTAGGATTTCAGGAGTCCACAGTGGGAATGTGTACTGCTGGGACTCTCTCACTTACCCTTTCCCCACACTAAGAAGCCTCTCAGGGCTCCCAGCTAATCCCAGCTGAGCCAACTACCTTGCTTCCCTCTCATTTCATGCCTCAAGTGTTTTCTGTTAGCTTTCTGCTGAATTCAGGTGTTCTTTCTCAGATGCCCTATTCAAAGTGTGATTAGCTGTTCACTATTTGGGTTCTTCTTAATGGAGGAGGTGAGTGCCAGATGCTTCTACTGAGCCATCTTGAAGCTAATCCTCTCCAATGTATACTATTAATAGTTTAAAAATGTTTTTTTAAAATTTTATTTTCTTTTTTTTTACCATTTTTTTATTTCAGCATATTATGGGGGTACAAATGTTAAGGTTATGTATATTGCCCATGCCCCCCTCCCCCCTCAAGTCAGAGCTTCAAGCGTGACCATCCCCCAGACATTGCACATCTCACTTATTATGTTCGCATATACCCATACCTCCCACCCACCCGACACCCGATAAATGTTACTCCTATATGTCCACTTAGGTGTTGATCCGTTAATACCAATTTGCTGGTGAGTACACGTGGTGCTTGTTTTTTCCATTCTTGAGATACTTCACTTAGTAGAATGGGTTCCAGCTCTATCCAGGATAATATAAGATGTGCTATATCACCATTGTTTCTTAAAGCTGTATAGTACTCCATTGTATACATATACCACATTTTATTGCTCCACTCATGTATTGATGGGTGCCTGGGTTGTTTCCACACCTTTGCGATTGTGAACTGTGCTGCTATAAACATTCGAGGGCAGGTGTCCCATTTGTAGAGTGTCATTGGATCTTTTGGGTAGATGCCCAGTAGTGGAATTGCTGGATCAAATGGTAGATTTACTTGTTTCGCTTTAAGGTATCTCCATTTTGCTTTCCACAGAGGCTGAACCAGTTTGCAGTCCTATCTCTCCACATTCACACCAACATTTATTGTTTGGGGACTTTTTGATAAAAGCCATTCTTACTGGAGATAAGTGATATCTCATTGCAGTTTTGATTTGCATTTCCCTGATGATTAGAGATGTTGAGCATTTTTTTCATATGTTTGTTGGCCTTTATTTTGTCTTCTTCTGAAAAGTTTCTGTTCATGTACTCTTCGTATGGAACCAGAGAAGACCCTGTATTGCAAAATCAATCCGAGGCAATAAAAACAAAATAGGAGGTATCAATTTACCAGACTTCAAACTATACTACAAGGCTGTAGTAATTAAAACAGCTTGCGACTGGCACCAGAACAGAAACATTGACCAGTGAAACAGAACAGAGAACCCAGATATAAAACCATTCTCATATAGCCAACTAATAATCTTCAACAAAGCAGACAAAAACATACACTGGGGAAAACAATCCTTATTCAATAAATCGTGCTGGGAAAACTGGATAGCCACATGCAGAAGATTGAAACAGGACCCACACCTTTCACCTCTCACAAAAATCAACTCACGTTGGGTAACAGACTTGAACATTAGGTGTGAAACTATTAGAATTCTAAAGGAAAACGTTGGAAATATTCTTCTAGACATTGGCCTAGGCAAAGAATTTATGAAGAAGACCCAAAGGCAATCACAACAGCAACAAAAATAAATAAATAGGACCTGATCAAATTAAAAAGCTTCTGCACAGCCAAAGAAACTGTGAAGAGATCACACAACCCACAGAATGGGAGAAAAATTTCGCAAGCTACACATCTGATAAAGGGCTGATCACTAGAATTTACTTAGAACTCAGGAAAATAAGCAAGAAAAAAATCAAACAACCCTATTAAAATTTTATTTTCCATAAGTATTTAGTGGAGTTTCAAACATTTTGTATCTGAGCTCTTCCTTCAAATAAAACTTTGCTTGAAAAGCTGAGTATGTAGAAGAGATACAAGCAGAGCTTCTTATAATGAAGTAGGGTGAGAAGCCCAGGACCCCAATGGCTGGACCCCATATTTCTCCTTCAGTGGCTCCAAGGTAGTGCTATGGAGTAAATAGAACGTGACAGCAGAGTATGAAACTACCGCTTTCATATATATAGGAAACCATAATTTTAGTCTAATTAATTATATTGTGAAATAAGGATTTACTTTGTTTTTTCACTGCTCGAGTATTCAACAGCTCCACCTTTACTCCCTTTACTTACTACCTCATGTTTCCACTTGGAAGGACTTGCATTAGAGACATGCTCCTTGCCTCTCAGCCTCCACGTCCACTCCTCCAGGGGAGGAAGAGCCGTATTTCTGACAGGTAGTTAGGAGAGGAGCTGAACATGCTGGTTTTATCTTTTCCCTCAACCCTTTTGTAAATCTGCCTGACTACAGGTCTGCATTCTGATCTATTCTAGGCTGGTGCCACAAGGAAGATGGTGTTTATGGAGTCCTCTATATTTTGTATTGGACTTAGTGAGGAAGTTTAATTCTGGGTAAAGTTTTTGGGATGCTTATTTGGACCACATACCAAAGCCACATTCTCTAATCCAGCTTTTATCAGGAACAAAAGTACTCAAAAGATATTTTGACCTCTACTGCTCAGTTTCTTGGGCACTCTCATCTGGTTTGGTAATCAGGTGGGGAAGAAAGGTATTATTGTTAACCCTTAAAATTCCAATTCATCTTAATGAATAATTCTTTCCCCATTAAGCTATAATATTACTTTTTTAAAATAACAAACCCACATGGCTTTAGGATATTCTCTTCTGTTCCATTCCTCTGCCTCCTTATTTCTTGCTTATGATATTCATTTAAACATTAATAATTTAAACATTATTTCTAATAAAATTTAGAATCATTTTATTAAGTTTTAAGTAGTTATCGGGCATTTTAAGTTGAGTGGTAAGCCTATCTATTTGGATAACTAAAATGTTTCAATATTTAGTCTTATCAATATAGAAAAATGTCACATCTTTATTGTTTTGGTATCTTTAATATCCCTTGGTTAAGTTTTATAATTTTTATTTATTAAAATATTTCACTACTTTGAAATATGTTATTTTCTAAAAGCTTTTACAATTAGGAGTTGATATCAAGTTTAATAAAATGTTTTGAGACAGTATTTCTTATTGAACTTCATTTTGCAATGCATAATTTTAGTAGATTTCTAAATATTTAATATTAAATAATCTTCATATATCTGGGTGAAACCCTTTTTAATTATGTTATATAATTCTTTTAATATTGCTGGATTATTATTTTTAGTTCATGTTGATTTAGGATTTATATCATGAGTTAATATTGATTTAGGATACATGTTTTGTGAGAAAAGTATATGTTTTTTATATATCTTATTCAGATTTTGATTTGATACATGTTATAAAATTATTAGGTCATTTTTAGTATTTTTGCTCTGAAACAGTCCACATAGTAAGGGGATTATGTATGCTTTAAAAATTTTCAAGATTATTGCCATGGAACCATTTGCCCTTTGACGGGGTATAGTTTTCTGATAATTTTCACCTTGTCAATTTTGTTTTATTATTATTGCCTAAATATAGAATTCTGATTTGATTTCCTATGATGTTTTAGTACATTTTGTCAATTTCAATATTTTCAAATTTAGTATCATATAATTTCTCAGAACATTATCCTTTTATTTTTTAGATACCTCTGCTATTTTGCTGTAACCACTGCTCATTTTGTGTTTTATTTTTCTCTTTATTACATTTTGTTTATTTTCTGTGATGTTCATGATGAATATTCATTAGTTACTTTATATTTGTTCTTATTTGAATAATACATATTATTAGTAAAAAATTTGATGTACATTTCATTTGTTCTAAAAAGATACATTTTTATAAATAATTTTTATAATTTTTATATATACACACAAATTTAGCTGTCAATATGAAACATGTAATTGGCAAAGGGGACAAATATATGATCATAATTTTTGTAATCCTCCTTTTGTATATAAAATATTTCAAACTTAGTATTAAATATTCTTTTGGAACAGTAATTTTCATAATTTGGATCAGCAAAAATATCTAATTGCTTGAAAGGTTTCTTATTGTTGAATATTTATTTTGTTTTCAAATTTCTATTAATAGCATTGAGAATGCCCTTGAAAGGTAAATCATCCATATGGAACCATGCAGGAGAGTGCCATTTCTAAATCAGTCTTTTTATATTGCCTTAAGCTCAATATGGAGGTTTTTGCTTATCTTTGTGTGTGTGTGCACACGTGCCCTAGACCAAAAATATCCATTCAAAATCATATTATTTCCCACAAAAGAGCTTTTCAGAACAACAAACGAATTTAAGTGGTAATGTCTATATGGTAATGGATTATCCTATTATTATTACTAAGGATTTCTGTATCAACTAAAAATTATATTACTGCTTTCAATTCTGTAGTTTGCACTGGTAGATAATTATTTATTAATTTAATGCAGACCTAACTTCTATATGATGTTGAACCAGGGGTGGAATGTGGTTGGGTAAGTTTCATCCAACCATAGAGCAACCCAACCTTCATTCCGATTTGGCCAGCCAATTCTAGTTTACAGTGACCATGTCAGCTTACCTCTTAAATGGCACCCACTTCAGACTTAAATGTGTCCTGGTGCAGACCATAAATGATATGGTCAACCCGGATCATGATTATCATTCAAAGGCAACCATTGATGTGGCCTGAAGTTTGTCTTAAATTGCTAAGTAATTGTTGAATGTGGCTATGATGTTAATGAGGCTTGCACTTTTAATGCTTTGAAATGTGCTTTAGATTTTCTTGCTGGTTTAATTTGCATATGAATGATTTTTTAAAAACTATGAGCTCATTGTACCTCTCTGCCAGAGTTATAAAACATTTATTGAACAGGCCACCAGTTTTTGATAACCTAATTTCCAATTAGAATATATGTGGTTTAGTGTGGGCCTTTCCTGACTTCTGGCTTTCTTTAGAGGTGAAACACATGCAGGCACTCCATTCTGCTAACATTACAGAGGACCAAGAGCGCACAAAGCATCCAACACTCAGGAAAAAAAAAAAAAAGAAGCAGGGCATTACTCTGTACCAGAGAAGGCTTAACTTCAGTGCAATTTTTATTATTATTCATTCTTCTAGTCTTTCTTTTCAACTTCAGTCAAACAATTCATTCTTGAAACTGTGCATGAGGAGAGAATAGATCATTTCTACTTATTGTGGAAATTAGATTCTTCTACTCCCACACAACCAACCCTCAGAAGGATTTCCTAAGTGGGCCACTGCTACATCAGCTGATAATCTCAGTTAGGAATCTTAGGCCTATTATTACTAAATAATAATTACTAAAACTGCTGGTCACTTTATTAATGAATACTTTTCAGATTACAAAAATGATATATATTTATCGTAGAAAAGGTAGACTATACAGAGAAGTATATAAAGAAAAAAATTATGCAACTTTTACACCGACAAATATTATTTTTGTTTATATATTTCCCAAAAGATTATTTTTCTATACAAAAATACATCTTAAAAGTATTTGGGAGAGTATATTACATTAACACATTTGCCCACAGCTTTTTTTGCTTAGTACCATATGGCGAACAATCATATCACTAAATTCTGTGAATATATAATGTATTAATAGCTCCATAATACTGTGTCACATAGCTATACCGTAGTTTAATGATTTCCTATCACTAGACATTTAGGTTTTTCTCTTCTTATTATTATTACAATTAATGTTGTGATGTACATTTTATATGTACAATGTCTACTGATTTCTGATTATTTTTGTTAAGATAGTTTTCTATGAGAACTCTGGCAAAAAAGGTATATCTTTTAAAGGTTCCAAATAGATATTTCCAAATGATATTGCTGAAAATTTATACCAGTTAGACTCTTAATAAGAGTGACCAAAAGCTTGTTTCACTTCATCTTCATCACTCAGCCCTGAGTATTTTCTTTAAAATATTTCCCAATTTGGTAGGTATAAACAATTATTTCGTTTTAGTTTGAATTTGCATTTATTTGTATACGAAGTTGGGCTTTTAAAATTGTTTCTTCTGTGGATTGTCCTATTTAGGTATTTTAGTATATTAGAAATAATAGTGTTTATTATTATCAGTGTTTTTTCTGTAAGAATATTAATTTTATTTCTCATTTTTTTTTGCTTGTGTTACATGCCTTTGAATTTTGTTAATGAATTTTTGCATAGATGTTTTAAAAATGTATATATTCAGATGGAACATAGCAAAACTGTCAACTTCCTATACAGATCTATAGGTTCAACGTAATTCCTATCAAAATGTCAGCAATGTTTCTTTTCAAGATAGACAAGATCATTCAGAAATGCATATGGTAAGGAAAAAGACCTAGAATTGCCAAAATAATTTTGAAAGAGAAGAAAAAAGTAAGAGAAATCTCTCTCCCAATGTCAAGGCTTATTAATAAAGCTTCGATTTTATCAAGACAATGTGGTGGTATTGGTAAAGGGTAGAACATAGACCAATAAAATAAAATAGAGAAACCAAAAATAGACCCATGCAAATATACTCAATTAATTTTGAGTAAGTAAGCAAAAACAATTCAGTGAGAAAGTGAAAATATTTTCAACAAATGATGCTAGAGCAATTAGTCATCGGCCAAAAAATAGGCCTCAATTAAATCTTACATCTTATACAAAAAGCTACTTAACCTGGATCAAGAGCTTACATGTAGAATACATGACATAAGATTTCTATCTGACTTAAAATCATTTAAAAAGAGTTATCTGATGTTATAGCATCATTTGGTCTTATTTATTTCGATGCTGCTTTTATTATGTATATAAGTTTTTTTAATTTTAATTTTTCTTTATTTTATTTTTAATTTATTTCATTTCAGCATATTATGGGGGTACAAATGTTTAGGTTATGTATATTGCCCTTGCCCCACCTGAGTCAGCTTCAAGCATGTCCATCCCCCAGATGGTGCACACTGTACCCATTAGGTGTGTATATACCCATCCCTTCCTCCCCCCTCCCATGTGCCTGACATCTGATGAATGTTACTATTATATGTGCACTTAAGTGTTGATCAGTTAAAACCAATTTGATGGTGAGTACATGTGGTGCTTGTTTTTCCATTCTTGGGGTACTTCACTTAGTAGAATGGATTTCAGCTCTATCCAGGATAATACAAGAGGTGCTATATATCACTGTTGTTTCTTATAGTTGAATAGTACTCTGTGGTATACATATACCACATTTTATTAATCCACTCGTGTATTGATGGGCACTTGGGTTGTTTCCATATCTTTGCAATTGTGAATTGTGCTGCTATAAACATTTGAGTGCAGACATCTTTTTAATAGAATGTCTTTTTTTCCTTTGGGTAGATGCCCAGTAATGGGATTGCTGAATCAAATGGTAGTTCTCCTTTTAGTTCTTTGAGGTATCTCCATACTACTTTCCACAGAGGTTGTACTACTTTGCAGTCCCACCAGCAGTGTATGAGTGTTCCTATCTCTCTGCATCCACACCAACATTTATTGTTTTGGAACTTTTTTGATAAAAGCTATTCTCACTAGAGTTAAATGATATCTCATTATGGTTTTGATTTGCATTTCTCTGGTGATTAGAGATGTTGAGCATTTTTCATGTATTTGTTGGCCATTAGTCTTCTTTTGACAAGTTTCTGTTCATGTCCTTAGCCCACTTTTTCGTGGGGTTGTTAGATTTTTTTCTTGCTGACTTTCCTGAGTTCTATATAGATTCTAGTTATCAGCTCTTTATTGGATATGTAACTTATAGCACTTTACTTTGTCAGGTAGACATAAATCTCATTGCTCATGTTACTTTGAGCTTAATAAATACAGACATCTATTTCTTCTTATATCACTAGGACCTTATATAATGCTCACACTTAGTTGATGTTTCACACAAACTTCTTGATTGATTGGTGGTGAACAGAAAATAGGAAGTTGTTCTTTATTGTAATTACAGGAAAACATTACCTATGTACTACTTAGCCAATGGCATTCCAGGTTATGCAAATAATTTTTGATCATGAGAGAAGAAGTAGAAAAAATTACTTAAATTGGGAGTGAGAGTAAATCTGAGAAAGGGTATAAGTAAACCCAAGATGGAAATAGAGAGTGAGGAACAGCAGTAGTGAAGAACTGGAAAGTTGAAGTTGAATGATGACATTGTTTTAAGTGTTTGAGATCACAACAAAGGGAATACATAAGAATGTTCCTATATATGGAACTATATACAATGCCTACAGTTCATTCATTCAGTGAATATTTGTTAAACATATAACAGTGAACAAAGAAGGTCAAATCCTACACTTCTAGAGGGCAGTGGTGGAAGGGCAGGATATAGTACTTCCTAGCATAATAGGTTATATTCTAGAACTTTCAAGGTTAGACATAATAAATTATATGCTAGAAAGTACCATGGGTAAGAAAATAACTAAGAGGGTAGGTGCAGCTGCAGTCCAGATGAATTGCTCTAAAGCAAAATCTATTGCCTCTATCATTATGAGTGACAAGTTGAACAGTTGGGCTTCTCAGAGGCATGGTTAACTGGATTTATACCCATGATTTGACTCAATATTAAAATGCTAATTTACTTAAATTAGCATTATATAGATTAAACCAGTTTTTAAAGAAACACATATACCTGGCATAAGTTAGTACTTGTTTTACTAATCTTTTACTGTTTACCACATTTACCTAATCTAGTCTTAGTTCTATGCCTGTGTTTGAATTAACAATGCACCTACAATATTTTAAAATAGGCGATATTTTTTCATTTGGGCTTATTCCTGGCTCTGAGTCCTTTAGCAACCCCTTCTAGGTGTTAAAGCTCCTATACTTTTCCTTTAACTGGAAATCTTTTCAAGCTGTCTAATGCTGCTACCCTCTATTCAATGTGCTTACTCTGTATTTATTTGAATCAAGGAAAAATTACTTTATGCTCTATTTAGCTCCTCAAAGGCTAGAAAAGAGAGATTACCACCACAGCACTCACACAGGTCAGTATCCCAAATCCAGCCCTAATTGTTCTTTTCTCCTTCCATCAGGTATTTGTTTTTACTGATTAATTGCTACCATCTATTTAAAACTAATTTCCTTAGAAACTCCTTTAGCTGACTTCTTAATTATGTTTTCCCCAAGTCTGGCCACTGTCAAAGCACTTACTTAGTATTAAAGAGCTTATACTTCTTTTCTCATAAATATTTTAATACTTTAAAATGGATCCTAATGGACTTTACGGCAGAGATGATAGTTTGAGGTACAAAAAGCAAATTGCAGAGTGGTGGGGGAGACAGAAAAGAAAATTTAAAAGAACGTGGAGAAAATACATGTGTGTTTATATTTCTATAGTAACATAATGATAAAGTTTACCTGTAAAATTCCTGAAATGAAGGTAGGTAAATGGGAAGGAATTTTAGATGAGTATTCATTTAGAATGTTGAATTTAGATGATTAAATAAAAAATGGAAGGATGAAAAAATATAAACATGGGTATCTAATGACTTACCCTTCTGTGTATTCTCTTAATTCCTGCTGAGAAAGAAAGCCTTAAGAACGGGTCTCTTTCCTCCATGACACTGCAGGAAGTTTGTAAGCATTGTCTAGTAGAATTTATAATCTTGAGAAATGAGTTTAAGTAGGAGTTTATAATTTACTGATTATTAAACTAAAGGATATTCTGGGGATACCTGGATTGGTTTTTTTGTAAGTAAACCTATACTTTGTGGATTAATGTGATGCAGCTATATGTAAAGGAAGAACTTAATTATAAAACTAACTAAGAAAGTATAAAAACTTAGAGACTCTCAAAGCAAGTGATTTTCCTACAGTAGCTTACACCCCAACAAAACCAAATCACACCCCAGTGTGGAAATGGCGAATTAGGACCTTCCGAGTATCAATGTGGCATGTGTGGTAGCTCCTTTTTGGCCTTCTTTTTTAATCATTAGCACAATGTGATGTTGGATCATACATTTTATGTGAGTGTCAGTCACAATTTGGCCTTTTGTGTTCATGCACCTGCTCATCCCAGCCCTTGCCCTTTTGTGGGTTATTTTCTTTTTTCCTCTCCATGAAGAAATGGGTACAGAGACAGTCTGAATATATAGGCAGAGTGACTCAACCTAATTCTTTTGACCTCCTTCTAGATTCTTGAAAAAGTGTAAAATTTTTTTCCAAATACAAATTTATAAGAAGTATAATGTTATTAGCATATGTTTATCATAGAGTTCTAAGTGTTTTAATGGTTTTAAAATATCTTCAAATTCTTCTAATACCCCTTCCCTTGAATATGGGCCAGAGTTAGTGACTCACTTCCAACAGATAGAATGTGGCAAAAATGATGCTATGTGACTTCCAAAGCTAGGGCACAGAAGGGATGCAGCTCTGGCTCTTGTTCTTTATTGCACACTAGGTTACCATGCTATAGCAACACGCTAACAGCCCCATGGAGGAACCCACTGGGAGGAAAACTGGGACCTTCTGCCAAAAGCCAGCACCAGCATGCCACATGCCACGAGAGTGAGCCACGTTGGAAGCAGACCCTCCAGCCTCAGTCAAGCTGCAGATCACTGCAGCCCCAGCCAGCAACTGACCGCAGCCTTATGACATGTGTCAAGCCAGAACTGTCCAATCAAGCTGCTTCTACATTTTAGACTCTCTGAAACTGTGAAAAACAGTGAGCACACACTGTTGCTTTAAGTCATTAAGTTTTGGGGTGACAGCAATAGATAATCAATATGGATTTGATGAGGGGTGCTGCCAGAAGAAAAGGCTAAAAAATGTGTGAATGATTGCAGGCCTGGGGTGGGGGGAGGCAGATACTGAAAAGACTTTGTTGAGTATATGAGCAAAATCTGAAGGCTCTGGAGAGGTTACAGACATCTGAATGCCCCCAAGGAGGCTTTTGGGGAGGGCTTATAGGAAAGTCAGGAAAATTATTTTTTGAAACTAGAAGAAAGGGAATTCTTATCAAGTAGTGGCAAAAAGTTTGGCAATATCATCTTCTGTGGTAATGTAGAAAAGGTATCTTAATGAATTGGGCTATCTAGTTAAGTAGATTTCTGGGGAGAATGTCGAAGGTACCTCCTGGTTTCTACTTGTTGCTAATAGAAAAATGAAAGAGGAGAGAGACAAGCTAAAGAAAAATTATAATACATAAGGCAGCTAGGACCTGGTGGGTTTGAAAATTCCTAGCCTCTTTGGGTGGCAAACAATGCTAAAATGAAAAAAAATTGGATTTTGGACAAAGAGTAAACCCAGAGTACTCTCAGGAATTTATAGTGTAAAGATGAAGCTGAAGTTGTGACTATAAAATTATTTGTGATGAAACCAAGGAGCCATCTGGTGAGAGAAAAAGCCCTGCAAAGAATTTAAGGGCGGACAACCTCATGTGAAACCCTGAGCCAGAACCACTCAGCCAAGCCACTCCTGCATTTTTAAACTACAGAATCCGTGAGAGATAATAAATATTTATTGCTGCTTTAAGCCATTAAGTTTTGGTTTAATTTGCTATGCGGCAATAGATAATGAATACTCAAAGCTGCCATTGACCTTTAATTATTCTAAAATCGATGAGGAGATGTCTGGCCTCATTGCAGATTTAACTGACTTGAATAGGCCCTCTTCTCTATTCTAACATAGAGAAATGCTGGGAGAGAATACCAAAAACTTGAAAAAAAGGTCATGCAACTAGAAGATGGAATCCCTAGATAACAAAAACCTGGAGAGAAATCATAATCTTATTGGCAAGGGTAAACTAAATTCACTAACTTGGCCCATTGTGGGTTTTTTATGAGATAAAGGATTGTGTGCAGGATGAGACTGAAACATCTAGCAGGGACAGAAGCAGAGAACAGGTCCCTTGCGTAAAGCCAAGAGCCACCTTTCAGTGTGTACTCTCTTCACAGAATTTGAAGTTCTACTTGCCAGCCTGGAGAAGCAACAAAGAAACTTGTAGAATGGTCAAGACTTTTTCATCCACTGATTATTGTCTCTTCCTTTCTAAAGGAGAGTTCAATGCCGAGGTTATTTTCTCCAAGTAACAAACTTACGGCAAAGCTTGTTATCACGTGGTGTGTCTTCTATCCACTGACTGATGGATTAATTGATCAATTGATGTGTGTATCTACTTTAATATTAAAAGGTAAGACCATTATCATGAGAATATGTATTGTTTATTTAAAGTGAAAAATGGCAGTCATTTGCTCATGGAAAGTAAGTTTGACTTGGCTGATTCTTTTGACAATGAGGCAGGGTTGGGACTAGGAAGAGGCAAATGAAGTGCTTGGGGCAGAAAATTTAAGGAACTGTCAGCCTGAGTGTGATGCATCTTTAAATATTGCACCTGAAGCACCTGACTTGCCTCACCCCAGTCCCAGATCAACCTTTGTAATAAGGTTACACAGTGGAAATTTTGTATACATTGACTGAGCTAAATAAGCATGTCCGCAGTATTGTGATAATATATTAAAAACAAATGATAACATAGGCGATAAAACAAGAGCGTTACTTTATTGACAAAGATTATTAAAATGACAATGTTTCCATTTTTCTAGCCTAGTTTGATTATAATGACATTAAACAAAATGCCAAAACATGAGAAAGAAATACTTATATCTCATGGTCTGTTGAAAATTTTTGATAAAAATCCTTTTGACTATCCAGAAGTTGAACACATGAATGATTCAACTGACTGGGTAAGAACTCCTTTTGCAAATCAGCTGTTTTCCAATTTTAAACAAATTTGAAATCAAGTTTAATACTTTATGGGATTTCGTTACATACAAATTTCAAAGAACTGCATGCCATTGTTCTTAAAATTTTCTTTTATTTTCATCTGCTTATTCATAAATAAGCTTTCTTGGGCTTATTTCTATATAAATGAGTTATAACTCAACGATAACCTAACAGAAACACTCAAGAGCTGGAGTAATTTGGTCATAAGAAATAAAAGTAAGTCGCATTTTATATACATATTTTAATTTTTTTATTTTAATATATTTACATTTTTTGCACAGAAGTATGGCGAGGTAATACATGAAAACCTTGAAACGTAAAAAAAGTTACATGGGATAAAATGTTGTGGGGCAATTGGAGTAGAAATTTGAGTTAATGAAAATAAATGATGTAAATCTGTGACTATTAAAAATTAAATTTTCCAAATTTTTGAAAAATGCACGATAGTATTATAGTGCATATAGTATTATATAGCTATAGTTTAAAAAGTTATGTGAAAATTACCTTACAGTTAAAAGGTGACTATAATTATATTTACTTAGTTACCATGTTAAATATTTTGGTAAATTTTATATTGAAGTATACACAGAATAATGTGGAAAAATGTTATGTTCATAGCTCAATGAGTTTTAACTGAATTAACATCCTCATATGTTATCAAAACCCAGATCAAAACCAGCACCTAAGAGACTTCCTCATGCCACTGTGTGGTTATTAATCCCTCTACTACTATTTGACTTTCCTAACTTCTATCTCCATACATTAATTTTAGCTGTGAAATGGTTTTATTTTGTGTCAATGTTTATAAGACATTGAAAATTGCAAACTTTGCAACTCTTTTAGCATATGATGAAAAAATATACCTATCAACTTAAAAGTATCTGAATGTCCCTATATATTTATTTAGGGGTCATCTGAACCAGTACAATATGACAAGAAAAAGAAATCAGGTGAAAGGAAGGAAGGAAAAAGAAAAGAAAAACACAGAAAGAAGATGTTGGATACAGGTAATATGAATCTATGTCTTAAGTTCAAATCTTGAAAATGTTAAAACTAATGAGAAAGTTTAGCAAAGTTGGTAGACATAAGTTAATAAAAAATAGATAACATTTTATGTATAAGGAACAAATAATTTAAAATAATCCTAGTGTGGACTAATGAGGCAATAATAATAAAAAATCTTGGTCACAGAAAAAACACAAATGATAAGATTCTTAAGAATTAATCTAAGAAAGTCACATAATACCTGTATGAATAAAATTGCACATGAAATCAAAGAAGTTCTAAAGAAAGTAAATCATATATTTTAAAGATAAGAATAAAATATATCAATTATCCTCAAATTAATCTATAATTTAATGCATTTTATAGTCAAATCCCAGTTATAATATTTTTGGTACACAATGAGCTTCTCCTAAAATTCATTTTGAAGCATAAAAAGACAAGAGTTGCCAAAACAATTCTGAAGAAGTAGAATATATTGGGGTTACTTTTCCTACCTGATAATGAGACATATTATAAAGCCATAATAATTATACTAAACAGAGTGGCATTAGACAAAGAAATAAAGTAGAGAATACAGAAACAGATCTATAAATGTAACAGTTGTGAGGTTAAAAACACTGTTGAAAAGGCAGTCTATGCAATGAATTGCTTTAGACTACTGGCTATTCATATAGAAAAAGATAAATTTAGATCACTTATTTAATAACATAGATAAAATAAATTTCATGTAGAGAATACATTTTTAAAAAAGATTCCAAAGAATTATAAGCCATAAACACAAATCAATAAACTCAACTACATTAAAAGTGAACACTTTTATAACAACAAAATCTTGATAAAAGTTTAAAACAAGTGCAGATCAGAATATAACATTTGCAAGCATGGGCAAATTATATTAATAAGAAAGCTATAGAAGAGAAAAAACAAAAGTGTAATAAACATATAAAACATTTAATATCACTATTAATCATGAAATAAAAATTAGAACAATGAAATACATGTTCACTCTCAAATGAGTGACAGCATTAAAAAGTCTGAAAATATCAACTGATGATGGGAATATGTAGAAGTACAAACTTTTACACATTCCTGGTGGGTGGGGAAATTGGTTCTATCAATTTGGATAACAATTTGAGAGTATTATTTATATATTACAAATATATGTGTGCATATATACAATATAGATATGTGATATATGCATGTCTCATGTGTAATATATATGAATATGTGGGCACATTTATATGCAATGCAGTTATGAAATATAAGGAAACATGATCACCACATTCAGTAAAGTCATGTTCCTGGGGAGGAAAGGAGTCAAATGGTTTTTAGAAGGGATGGAAAGATACTCCATGGCATCTGTAATGTTTTAGTTTTTGTAAAAGATTCTGAAATAGAAAATGCAAAATGTTGACATTTCGTATTCTGGTTATGTGGGTGTTATTTTATTCCCTGTACTTTTTTATGTGTTGGAAATATTTTATTAAAGAAAACAAGTTTCTTTTAGTCTTTATTTTATTAACATAAAAGTCTGTGTTGATGTTTTATTTATAAACATAAAAATGAAACATAGACAAGTATCTCAATTTCAGCATACAACTTATTCCTGGTAATTCTTGGAGTTGTCTAATACCCGTAAAATCATGATATACATGATTTCTAACAGAAACAATTATACTGATACAATTGTTAATTAAACTGATCCAGAATCTTGAAAGGTGGATAAGAGGAAAAACTTCTTTCTAGATTAAATTGTGATCAGTATATAACTACTGTTCTTATTGTGAATATTAAAGTTAGAAGAGAAAAACTCAAAACTTATAGTAAGCATTACATCTATAACCTATAAAATGACATATTAATGACACAACCCAGTTGCTAACATAGCATAATTATTTGTATAATTTTTATCTAAGCAGAAATAAAATAGCTTGTGGTTTTTAAAGAACAATTTGCCTGCCAATAAACATTCATTTAGCTCATGGCTCTGTTATGTTCTGCTGATTTGGCCTGGCATAGGCTTGTCTTTGCTGGGCTTGCTCATGTATTTATGGTCAGCTGAAGATTGGCTAGGTGGCTCTGCTGAATGTGGCTGGGCACCCTCACATATCTGGGTATCTAGGTGTTGGCTGGCTATGGGCTGATCTAGGCTGGCTTTGTCTGGGACATGGGAACAACTCTGCTGTGCTCCAAGCGTTTCGTCCTCCAGCTGGCTGGCCTACAAATATTATTTTGGTAGTGGTGGAGGTTTAAGAGCTCAGGAGTTTTAAATTAAACAAAACAAAATAAATACAGTGGAGGGTTATAACCACCCTAATCAAAGATTCATCTAAGTTTAACTATATACGTAGATATGTCAGAGGAAGATTTATTCTAAAGTCTGCCAAAAACCAAGTTAAACCGACAGCACAAGTTAATGAGTTGTCAGTCTCTAAGGCATTACAATTTGGGGTATGACATATTTGAGTTTTTTAATTAAATTTTTAAAAGTATTTAAAGAATGATATTTAAGACAATCTTAATTTAGCTATACTTTGGAAAAAAAATCCATAGCCCTTTCATGATCTGTGAAATGTGATTTGAAAAAGGCAATAATTCGTTTCGCTGATGAGAAGACTGAGACCCAAAAAGATTAAGTGACTTGCTCAAATGCTACACTTGCAAAGCTGAAGATTCACAACAAGAACCCCAGTCTGCTGTGGCCCATTTGGTCTTTTTCTATCACACCATAAAATGTATCTATTGGTAATCCCCAAGAGCTTTTCTGTTTAAATAAATATATAAAGTTGTATAACACCTAGAAATAACTTGTTAAAGTATTGTTAAAGTAAACTTGTTAAAGTAAACAGAGGGGTTGAAAACAAATATAAAAACTTTCTTGTGAAAGTGTACCATATGTCTGATGAACATACCCTTTTGGAAGAAGGATATGTCCTGTGCATTATGAGTGGCTTAGATTATTGTATTGGTAGTACAATATACTGCAAGCTACTCAAGTCTTATGTATACCTACATTTATCACCACGTGAATTTGATCATGTTTGAACTATGGAATATACTCACTGATGTGTTGGTGGACATTTAACAACTGGTTCTCTGAAAACCATTATTTTTAATGTGTATTGATTTTTATAATGTAAATACTTCCATTATGGCTGATTTCAAACTATCAGCATGATGACACTGAACACAGAGTTGGGAAGAGCACATAGTAGGCTCTGTGGGCCAGTACAGCCCCTCCAGCATACCACTCAGTCTTTTTCCTGAGTGGTTTGTTTTAATGCATGCCAATCTACACAATTTCATCAACAATTCAGATTTGTTTATGTGTGTAGAAAACTTGACTGATTTAGAGCTCTTTCTCTAAGATTCTTGGTTGTGTTGCTATTGTCATCATGATACTATCTTCAGCTCTCTCTCTCTGTCTCTGTCTCTCTATCTCTCTCCCCCCTCTCTCTCCCCCCTCTCTCTCCTCTCTTCTCTCTCTGTTTCTCTCTCCTTACAATGCATTAAGATATAGTTCTGGTAATATAACTCCTGAGACTATTTCCATATGTGGATCGAGAATAATAATACCTACCTTTTCTACTTCATGATGTATTGAACATAAAATGCTTTACAAATAATGATTAATTTTCTCTTTCTTAATATTTACTTTTTTCCTCTGGCATAATAATTTTAATTCAGAGCCTTAAATTTTCTTCTTTCCAACTCTGTGTTCAATGTCATCGTGTCGATATGTTACACACAGAGATATTTGAGTTTAATGAGATCTGGCTAATGAAGACAACTCACCTTTGATGAGCTGGTAAAACCTTTTGTCTAGTTCTCAAAACCGCAGGGTTGCTGTCAGTTAACCATGTCCTAACCTTCAGCTTTGTGGGTTGAATGTTTCAGTTGCTTTTCTTTCCAAGTCAATGGAGCCAATTGGTCCACTGACCTTTATGGAAATGAAAATAACAAGGGGAGTTGCATTTTCTGTTTTTCCTTTTACCTATTTGAACATTTATCAAAACCGACTCCAGTGTATTTTTAGTGAGGTATCCACAGGTGTGTATGTTTCAATTTATGTGTTTGAGAGGAGGATGGAGTCTGAGAGAGGACTCTATGCTAAAAATGTAAACTTTATAGAAGAAGATTATCATATTTCTAGAAAATAATTTCTTGCTTGCGTGCTGTAGACAATGAAAATAGGCCTATTTCACTGACCTCACTTACTATATGCTTTTTTTCTTTGTAGCATTTGGTGTGATCATTGACTGGCTCCTTGAACATTCTTCTCTATAGTTTTCTTGACACTGTTTCCATAACTCTCCTCCTGTCTCTTCAGTTTATCCTTATCAATTGCTCTTTTTTCTTTGCCTTCCCTTAAAATTCTGTGATTTCTTTGATACCATTCTTAACCTGCTTTTCCCCTCCCTGTTTTGCAGATCTTTGTCATCCACACATGGTCTCACCACCTTTATGCTTTGGGGAACCTGTGGTACCGAAGATCACTTACCCTTCCTGATTGTCTGTTGCATGATATAATGTGCTAGGAGGAGAAAAATAGATCTGCTAATTCTCTTCTGTAACTGTACCATAATTACTCAGTCCATAAATTGGAAATAAGATATAAAGTTACCTTTAACAAAGATTAAAACAAATTTTACTGAGAAAGAATGGTTTTGCTAAATTATCGTAGCAGTCTTTATCAAGGTTTATTTAACTTTAGGTTTATTGAGCTATTACAAAACTTATTTTTTTCCTCTTTTTAATGGCTAGTACATGTAGAATAAAATAACCCTGTTCTTGACAGGTGTGGAGGGAGAAGAAGGACTTTTGTGAAGGGATTTCGGTGTGAGGGAAAGAAAATTTGGAAGCTTATTCTGCTACATCTTATTATCTCAGCCCCTCTCTCCTATGTCTTCTTGCAGAGTTAGGCCAAAGGTTTGTTTAGTTTTCTTTTTCTCCCAAATTTCACTTGAAATTCATGAAACTTCAAAATATAGCTTATGTTTTTAGGGAGGGTAAAAGCAGTTTGGAAATTTTCTCTTCTTCCTAGTCAGCGAGGGTTAAAATTTTTCATGAAATATTATGTGTGATTATGAAAAACTTGTGTTTGAAAACATTTTAATAATATATCATCAATTGACTGAAAGTTCTATCTTACTTAAAATTACATAATATCCAACTCCTCTTCTTGGAACTATCGTTTTTTTTTTTTTCTTGTCTTTTTTTGGTAATATTCATTTGTACATTAAGTGTGATTGAAAACATAAGTATTATAACAGGTAAACTTACTTGTTTGTGTTTGATCTTGCCTTTTCATTCTCCCATTAGGGGAAAGCTTTTTTCATTTCTTAGTTTCTATTAGTTTCCTGTCTCACTCTCTCAAACACATTCTCAGGACTTAGAGGTTTATTGTGCATTATTCTAATTTGAAATCTGCTATCATCCAGTTTCATTCCCCAAATACCACCTTCTCACCTTCCCCTAAGACTGGAGTTCTGAATCCTCTCAATTCAGCCCACAGGTTTTCATTCAGTATGCACATTGAATATCTTCCTTATGTTAGTCACCGTGGTAGGTGCTTAGAATACAAAGATGCACAAGTCATGGTCCCTGTCCTCAAAAGGACCTCATCATCCAGTAGGGGAGACAGGCACAAAAACAGGAAATTATATTACGGAATGCTAAGTATCCTTGGAAAGGAGAGCACGGGGAACAGTGATCCAAGGAAGATAAATTAATTCTGCCTATGGACTAGGGGGAGCTTCTTCCTTAAGGAAGGCAGTGCTTGAATGATTCCTTGAATGGTGAGTAGATTTAGTAATCTCTGTTTATGAGAGTTTTATTCCAATTAATGAGTCAATGCAGAAGCGGGCAACAAGTCTCCCCCCTCCCCTGCCTGCTTCAACGGAGGACTATTCTTAAGAGTCATCTTAAATTAGGTTTGTATTCCCCCACTGTACACACATGGGTTTCTATTTCCCCACTCTCCACATATGGGTTTTCTTTTATCACTCAATCACTATTCTCTTAATGCTTTTTTTAAAAGGTTGTTTTAGTAGACAGAATAATGACCACCCCCCCCCCAAAGATATTGCTAATTATCTGAATTTGTGATTGTCCTGGCTTAACTGGATGGGCCCCGTGTGATCACAAGGGTTCTTAAATGTGGAAGAGGGAGGTGAATGATATCATGTAAGAAAGACTCATCTGGTTGTTGCTGGCCTTGAGGACGGGTGAAGTCATAGAACGCTAGAGGCCTCTAGAAGCTGGAAAGGTAAGGAAGAGAGTTCCACCCTGGAGCCTCCAGAAGGAACATAGCCCTGTCAACACCTTGACTTTGACCTCTAAGACCGAAAGACAATAACTCTGTGTCGTTTTAAGCCATCCCGTTGGTGGCGATTTGTTACAGCAGCAACTGGAAACCGATGTGGTTGTGAAAGTCCCCCCCCCCAATGACTCATCTCATGCATTGTCCAGGCTCCATCCCGCCCCGTGATTTCACAGACCTCCCAGAGGCTTCATAGCTGCAACAATCTATCAGGCATTTAGTTCGTTACCCCAGTTCTCCGGATTCATTTGTTAATGAAAAAGACTCTTTGCCTAATTTCTATCTCATACTGTCTCAAAACAACATCCGACATTCCACATTTATATTTTCTCCTATTTCCTTCCAAATTTGCCATCAGATCTCACTCACCAAATAGTATAAATCTTGGTTCTTGACGGTCTCCCTCCACCTCTCGAATATACTCATCTTTCTTACTACCCACCCATCTCATTTTCCTTAAAAAGGCTCTGTTAGATGAAGCATAAAGTGGTACATCAGGAGCATCTGTTAGTGGAGCTGGGCGACTAACCCAAGGTTTGAGATTATTTCTAGACTACTGTAAACTGAAAAAAGTTCCTTATAAACTGGTGGTAGAGATCAGGGGAGAGTGGACAAGGGCATGTATTGTCACATAGGAACAGACTTTGTTTGTTCTTTAGTCTGCAGAAATTTGTTAACATCGAAACACATTGATTAATCTTCTATCCCATTAGCATCCATCAAAGTGCCTACAAGAGAAAGCACTTTCAGTCACATTTCTGGATTCCAATTTTGATGGCACTTGGGGAGCACAGAACATATTTCTAAATTACTAAAAGGGCATGGTCACCTGTCCAGGTTACTGTTCTCACAGGCAGTTTCCGTCATCCCCCAGCCCCTGCCCAGTAGGCGGGGTGTACCATGGCGCAGTGGTGGGTGTGCCCATTAGGAGATGAGTAGTCTGAGAAACACTGCTGTCGGGGACAAGTGGGTAACAGTTCAGATGACAGGAAACCGAAGGAGAAAATCGGTTCTCTGGGGGCATTTTTAGATCACAGACTCGGCCATTCTGGGATCTGAAAACTCTACTAATGCATTATTCATGAGTGAATCAAAGTAGCTCATTGCTCTGCAAAACTCTTAGAAATCATGTGCTCTCCCCAAATTGTATCTTCTCCATAGTTCTCCACCCACATGGACGTTACTGCAAATTGAAATTCACCAGGAAATACCTTCCAAGAAAGTGCTGGTGGGAGAAACACAGGATCTGAGTCAGAGCGACCCTCAGACAAAACGTTCATTGCATGTTAAACTTACTGTAGTCCATCCATGTTGCTTTTCTGCTGACATGTTTTAGAGGGAATCTAAAATACAGTCCTTGCCTTCCTATCCTTATCTTGCAGTAAGTATCCTATTCAGTTTCTTTATTTCAGTATTTGAGTTACCTCAACTTTATCTTTTAATTTCCAGTTTGGGAGAATATCTCATATCCTAAAAAGTGATTTTAAATGTGGGAATTCTCTGGAGTCCTTTGTTAAAATATCAATGTAGAGTACTAAGAAAATTTTAAAAGTATAATAGCAGTGGGTTTTTTTTTTTTAAAAAGTCAGTTCTACATTTCAAAAACATGAATAAAATATACAAGGGGACATAGTTTCCTGGCTCTGGTAGGAGTTGAAAGCTGGTGGCTGGGGTAGGTATGGGCACCGAGTGACTGAGGAAAGAAGCCACTGAAGGAAGCACAGAAGCAGAGAGGGTGAGCTAGAAACATCACAGCAGGGACTGAAGGACAAAGTGCCCTTCCTCTAGAATGACGTATGTTATAGGCTGGGAAAAGAAGAGAGACAAAGAAGAAATTTATCCATCATGGGAACTAAAGATGGATGACCAGATGCTAACTTGTCCAATGAGTATAATTCTGGCCAAGCCAATCTTACCCTAAAACTCAGACCTGGGAATAATATTGCTATAAGTGTGTCAGGCACTGGCCTATAGGATATATATTTAATTCTCTAAACAACCTTACGAAGTAGATAATATTGTTATCACCTACATTGCATAGCAGAGAATATTGAAGCATGACTACTTGTCTAAGATACCAATGCTTGTAAGTACTGAACTTGAGATTCGAATCCAGACCATCCAGTTCCAAAGCCAGTAACTTTCATCGCTGCATCTTCTGCCTTGGGAAGGGCCTTTGGACAAGGAGGAGTGACTATGGTTTGTTCTAAGAATGGACTGATACATCAAAGACTGAGCTGTCCTCTGTCATGGCAGCAATGGGATGAGAATCGAGGAGCAAAGCTTGTTTTGTCGCAGCAAGGTAGCAATGATGAAAAAGGATAAAGACAGCCCATCAGTATTTGCAATGTAGACCTCCATCCTAATTTTCCAGTGCTTTTAACCATCTCTATGATGCAAGATTAGTGGGTAGAGCTTGGGGCTGAGAGAAGAAGGGAGCTTGGAGCAGGACTTCAGAACCAGAGGTTCTCAGAGATTGGAGATGGGATCTGAATGGAGAGTTGGAGTCCAAGAATGAGTTCCAGGACTATGTTGTGAACAGTAGCAGTGATTACCATAAGTGATTTTGATCTTCTTGAAGCTTATAAATAATGAAAGTAACCTTGTATATATAACCTTGTGCTATGAATCTTTCCAGCACAGGCAATCTTGGGGCTGCTGAGTTGCAGGATGGGGTTTACTTTTCCCATAGAACATTAACTCCCTGGAGTTGTGCATAATCGGCCCTGCTGACTTTTGTGTGTCGGTGCGGAGAAGTCTGCAGAGTTGGCAACAACTTCAGTTTCCCTATTGACTTTGTGAAATAGGGCTGCATGTAGTCCTCATGCTTTGTATATCTCAGAACTCTTCCGAGTTGATAAGGACTTTCCAATCAGCCTTTTTCATTATCTCCTGCCTGCTTTAACTTCAGACATATTCACATTCATCAGTCTTGTCTTATCTGAACAAACGGGTAGGGAATAGTACCAGGCACAATGGAAGAGGTAATATTCAAAGGCTTTAATTATAGTCACACTTGAGGAGCCTCCAGAAAGAACATGCAGGTTATAAACTATCAGCGCTAGAGCTGCCACACACCTGTTTCTAACTTACTGCTGAGGGGCCAGTTTTGGACACGGGATGCCTTTGTGAGCATCCATCAGATGTTCTCTGAGCAGCATCACAGAGCAGCATCACAGTCCTGGCTCTTTGAAAAGAGTTGTGCTAGCCTGGTTACTTTTGTCAGAGTTATAAGGAATAAACAACATCAGTTGGATGCAGCAAACATTCACTGAGCACCTTCTATGTGCCAACTTCTGTTGGGGTTATTGGGGATGAGAGAAAAATGATCTCAGTTTTAGGAACTCACAGTGAAGCATGGAGGAGTAAATAGTAAGCTGATCAATGTAAATCAGCAAGAGAGGTGCTACACAAGAGGTACTTTAAGGGGACAGAGAAAGATGTGGTCAACATGATTCGAGGGGCTCTGAGAGGCCTCCCAGAAGAGTGGGTCTTGAGCTGGGTTTCTCTGGTCCCGGCCTTCTACGTCTCTCCATCCACATGGGATCCCTCCCTCAGAGGGTCTCCACCTTGACTGCACTTCAGAATCATCTGGAAAGCTTTGAAAAATCCCAACACCCAGACTGTAGCCCAGACCAACAACCCCACTCTTTGGGAGTAAGACCAAGGCACCAGTATTTTTTAAAGTTCTATGTGTGATTTCAATATACAGCCACATTTGAAAACCACTGTTGCAAAATAAGAACTTAGTAATTCAGAAATGAGAGTTAGGTAGAAGGACTGGATCATTGTTTGGAGACTCTTTACTATAGTCTGAGAAGGCTGGTGGGAAAAAGACAGACGAATATTGTTCAGTAGGGATCCATAGTTATATCTAGCCAGGTTCAAATGCGGGAGCATCATAGAAGTTTACTAATACGGTTGCCCCTCTATTATCTGTGGGTTCCATGTTCACAGATTTAACCAATTATGGACCAAAATATTTGTTAAAAAACCCAATAAAAATAACAATACAAACAATAAAAAATACAAACAAAACAGTACAGTATAATAAATATTTACATAGCATTTATACTGTATTAGGTATCTTAAGTAATCTGGAGATGGTTTAAAATATACAACAGAATGTACATAGGTTAAATGTGAGCATTGTGCCATTTTATGTCAAGGACTTGAGCATTTGAGGATTTTAGTATCCTCTGAGGGGTCTGGAAACAGTTCCTTGTGGATTCTGAGGATGACCGTCTAGAAAAATTGGGAAAATAACACGAGGAGCAAGGCATGGAATATGAGCTGTGAAGCAACCTTAAGGTAGTGATCCTTTTATAATTTTTGTACCTCTAGCTCCTGGAAAACCTTGGGAAAGATTACATATGTTAAAGTATACTTAAAGAGAAACTAGAGAATTTTATCAGAGAAGGCAGAGAAAGTACATACATTCAGGTATCAACCTTAAAATTATGGAACGTGCTTGCAGATTGTATCATCCTACAGATTTATTTAAGATATTTTACTTCTTTAGTTTTCTAAAGCTACAAATTCAGTGAAAATAGCCCATCCAGAGTTCACGCCGGCATGACTGCTTCAATTAAACAATAATGATGATGATATCGGTCATATTATATTTATAGCATGCCTACATATATACCAGTACTTAATATATGTAATTTTATTTAATTCCCATGACAGTCTTGTAAAGTAGGTAACTGAGTATTCCCATTACCCAGGTGAGCCTGTGAGGCACAGAGAGGTTAAGTAAGTGGCCTGGGGTCCCACGTGGCCTGAGTTGGGATATACGCTCAGTTCATCTGATTCCTAACTGGTCCCTCTCCTACCCTCTCCGTGTGAAAGGAATAGCTTGGGTTAGTTGGAAAAAAACTGAGTTGGGTATAAGAAGAAAAGGATTCCATGCCTAACTGAGCTGCTCTGTGATCTTAAGTTAGTCACTCAATTTCTTTGGACTTAGTGTCTTCTTTAGAGAGATCAGACATATGATGGCACAGTTTTTCTTCTAGTAATGATTTGCAATGAGACTGCATGTTGAAAATAACTTCAGAATCTCACAGACATGTCATCCTTTTGAAGGGCATTGAGATACGTGTGTATAGTATATATATTCACAGATGCATATGTATCTTTTCCCAGAACAAAGAGTAAGGAGATTTGCTTTGCTTTTTGTGACAATGTTATACAAGAGATAACTTTTTTCTTCCATCAGAAAATACCACCCTACTTCCCCATCCTCCTAGCAGTTGTGGAAATCTCATATGAAAGGCAGGTGCAGCCAGCCTTGTTTAACTTTTTTTTTTCTTAAACACTAACCTTCGTCCTACAGAGAATGCCCCATTTGGCTCCCTGATCCTTTGCCATCTAGATGGGTCTTTTTTAGCTCTTGATCTGAAGCAGGATGGTTTTGAAACAGGCAGCTTAGTCCCTTTGGGAAATTAATCAGGCAGAGGAGGCGTCTCTAACAGGTACATTAAGGAGAGTTCTGAAGCTTGTCTGCTTGACAGGAAATTGCCTGGGGGAGTCTAAGAAATCCAGACAGGCTGGGCCAAGGCAGGCATTGAAGTTTGCAGTTGCATAGTTTGTTTTATGTTGTTAGGATGCAGAGAAACTTTCATCCCAGAAGAGGTACTCCATTTGGTATATGGTATTAATCATACTGCAAATAACAAATGAGCTGAGCACTGAGAGGCCCCCAGTTTGGCCCTACCCTCTTGTAGAGTCCTTCATGCTCTTTCCCAGCCTTCCCTCCAAGCTGAACAAGACTTGTTAGACAAGTTTGGATGGAAAGCAAGAATGGACCCATGGCTCTTGACGAGTTGCGTTACATGATTGTCTCAGGTAGCTGGTAGGAGGGTAGTGAGTGGGTGCTCTCCTGGAGGGGCCAAGGCTGTGCCAGAGGGGAGTGGTGCTGCTACTTCCCTCCCTCCCTTCAGCTCCAGGTCCCATTGTCTTCATGTCTTCATATCATTGTCACCATCTCTCACCTGGGCAAGTGCCACAGACTCTTGACGGTTCTGTAGGCTGTCCTTGATCCTTCCTTGTGTCAGTCCAACCTCCCCACCATGGCCAGAGCTGTCTTGCCAAACACCAAGTTGGTCACCACCAGCCCCCATGGGCTCTAGATAAAATCTAAACTCCTTAGCAGAGCATGTCAGACATGCAAGCCCCTTAGCATCTGACTCCAATCTGCCATGACCCCCAAGAGGGGCTGGGTCTTGTGACAATCTTGTATTAGTCCAGTCTCCCACCTGGATTGATTGCTGATCTGCCTGTAAGGAGCTGGGAAACACAAAGGCAGGGGATCTGAGCCGCAATAGAAATTAATTAGGATCTTTCCTCTTTTGGTTCTACTTCCCCTTCATCTGCTGCAACACCTGTCTGCAGTGGCTCCCACCTTCTCTTAATCATGAAGGCATTTACTTCTCTAAAGTCCACAAGTCCTGCAATGCTTTCTCACTCTCTAGTCTGTAGAGCCCCACAGATCAAGAAGATTTTGTAAAATATGACCTTCTCTAATTTGTGTTTAAAAAATTCTGAATGTGAGTTTTCAAACTACTGTATATACTTCCCACTTCCCAAGGATAATCTGAAACAACTCTTATGTCCTTCTTCTGTAAGAGTCTCTACTGTCAGGAAACATCAATAGGTTGTAATGATAAATTAACCCATCAAAGATATTAATTAAACTCCTAGGATAAAGCTCGAGTTAAACTCAGATCCACGCTATCTTCTTCACACAGATTGTGTTTCGTGTTTGCCTCTCCTTGCTCTGTTGGCTGTCATCCCTGGCCCCAGCTGGAGGGAGATTTACAGTGAGGCTAATGGAGCTTATGTTTTAAGGCCTCTCACTGGACTGTATCCTTCCCAAATCTCTGCAAAGAGCCCTGGCAAGGTGATACATGGTTACATGTGTTTGTGAAGTTGGTAAGAGCGAGATGTTTTTCTGCAGTTAGGACAATTGTCTCTGATTTCCCTTCTCTGTCACCTCCTTTGGTGTCAGGCAGTGCTGGAGTAGGCATTATGGGGACTCAGCTGAAGGGAATTTTAATTGAGGATACGTTTGCTGAGGTCAGTGGGATCTATTCATGCACTTTGCCATCACTCCTGTGTTAAGTTACTGTATATGGGCTCATAACATTCTTACAGAGGGTCCAGAACCAGAACCTCTTGGGACAGAGCTAGAGAAGGCATGCTCTGTAAGGTCTGGGACTTTGGGTTTCAGTCATGTGTGTTTGTGTCTGTCTGCTCACCATCGATTTCCCAGGACTGCCTTGGTTTGCAGTAGGTGCTTAATAAATACTCACTAAATGATTTTTTTTATACACATGAAGACTTGAGAATCACTGCCTTTACCTATTGCATATCTTCTCATATAGCAAGACTATATGAGTCTTGATCAATCTCAGATCAAGATTTTCTAATATGGTGCTGATTTTTTTACTTGGAAACCATCTAATTCAGTGGCTTTCAAATGGAAGGTAAGAAAGGATGAAAGAATTTGATGGAGTGCTTTTATGAACTACATTTGCCCAGTTATTCCATCTTCTGCAAGCTTTCATGTGAAGGTACGGAGGGCAGGTAGTGTCTGAATGTTCTAGGCCAGGGGTGGGGAACCTGCAGCCTTAAGACCACATGTGGCCTTCTAGGTCCTTAAGTGCAGCCTTTGGACTGAATCCAAATTTTACAGAACAAATCCTTTTATTTTTATTAATTCATTTTTATTCATCTTTTATATTTTTATTTTTAAAGTTAATGGATTCAAAATACAAGAGAATAAAATAAGTTTCAATGAAATAATCCTCCCAGACTGACTGGCACAATTACAACATTAGTAAGCCATAAGACTAAATTGATGGCTGTTATGCTAATGATTTAGTTCTAACTTCCCCCCACCTGACTGGCACCACTACTGCACAAGGATGGTTGGCAAGAGTTTATGGAAGTTAAGTACACCACCTCCTATCAGCTGTGACAATGGTGCACTGTGTTTCTGTTTGAAGTGGAATTTGTGAGCAGTTGTACAACTCAACCATATTTTTTAATTCTGTGTGCTTTAATAGCCCATCATCTCAAAGAAGACCAAGAGAACGCTGAAGAAAGAAAACAGATTTGTTGATGAGGATTGGGAATTGCAATATGATCTTGTTTCTGCTAAAGATAAGATGATTTGCTTGTTTTGTGATACTGCAATATCAACATCAAAGAAATTCAATGCTCATCAGCATTGTAACACTCAAAACGACCACAAATAGTTTAAATTAGAGGGAGAGGCATAAAAGGTTGTATTGCAGAAATTAATAGATGAAAGCAAAAGCAAAGACAACTCTTTCAAGTAGCAATAAGACCTGGAAGTAATGCTACTGAAGCAACTTATAAAGTAGCTTATATACTCAGGATAAAAGGGAAGCCACTCAGTGATATAGAAATTGTGAAAGAATGCATGTCAAAGTTGTAGGATGCTTAGATGCCAGTAACATTTCAAAGTACAAATATGTGCCTCTTTCAAGAAGAATCATAACTGATTGGCAGCATGAATTAGTCTTCATCTTAACAGAACAGTTTCATGCAATACTTCAAAAGAAAAATATATATTTTTCAATTGATTTGGATAAATCAACTGATACTACTGACTCAGAGCGGGTTTTATACTTCATTCAGGTCATAACAGAAGATTTTCTTTGCTAGGAAGAGTTACTCACTTTGGGCACTCTTGCAAACAAGGACACAGGGAATAGATATCTTCAACAACTTTTAAGATAAATGTCGTGAAGTTGGACTGAATTTGGTAAATTTAGTGAGTGTATGTACGGATGATGCACCTTCCATGACAGGAAAACATAAAAGGTTTATTGCACAGAATAAAAAACAGTATTAACAGATCCAGATGGTCTCATTTCTTTTCATTGTGTCTTGCATCAGCAAAATTCTGTGCTAAAGCTACTATTTTAAGTGACACTTTGCAACAAGTTATGAGTGTTGTTAACTATATTCATGCAAATGCAACATGGGCATTGTCATTTTTGTAACATGCTAAACTTGAACCTGAGGGTAGTCCATGTGGATTTGCTGTATCATTCTAAAGTGTGTTGGCTATTGCAGGGAACTTTATCTCTGTGAGAACAGATAGTTAAATTTTATGAAGAACAGAATCAGCAATGTGAATTATTAAAAGAAGATTTCGATAGAAATACAGCATTTCTGTGTGATAGCATGTCAAATCAAAACTCGACTATTTCTTTGGAAGGTAAAACTAAGTCTATATATGATATGTGGCAAAAAATCCAAGCATTTCAAAAAAAGCTGTATTTTTTCAAAACAATTCTTCTTCAAAAGGAAATTTTGGATGAATAATTTCCCCAGTTGGCAGAGGTCACTGTTGAGCAAGACGATGTACGCAAATCATTTGAAGACTATGCAGTTGTTATAGACCTATTATTTGGCGAATACAATGAAAGGTTCACTGACTTTGTGAATCATGATATCAAACTCTAATTAGCACTTCAGCCTCACCTCGTTGATATCATCAAGGCACCTAAAGAGCTACAGATGGACTTGATGGAGCTCTCAGTGGATGACATTTTAAAGTCATTGTTTGATGCTAAGAAAGATCCAACTGAAATATGGAAAAATGCAGTAGAATACCCATACCTCAGCAACATGCTGGAAAAAATGCTTTCTTGCTTTTTAATCACTTATTGCTGCAAATATACATTCTCCTACCTAACCCACATCAAGATGCCCTTAAGGTCACAAAAGGCTGATACCCATCTAGAGGATCAACTGAAACTGTGGACCTCCATGCTGCAACCAGATATTCAGATGCTTTCCAACAGAAAGCAGACACAACAAAGTCATTAAAAGGTCAGTTAACTTTAAAATTAACAAGTACTTTTCCTAAGATGTGCAACATTTGAGGGATGGACACGCTTGAAGCTCTTATTCGAGGGGGGAAAGGGGCATGGGCAATATATGTAACCTTAACACTTGTACCCCCATAATACACTAAAATAAAAAAATATAAAAAAATAAAGAAAGAAATGATTAACTATGTAGTAGTTAGATTTTTACAAAATAATGTACATTTTAAAGTATATCTGATTGAAGTTTCTTGAATGTGGCCTTATTTGAATATAGCTAAACTAATGTGGCTTTCCAACATGAAATAGTTCCCCACCCCTGTTCTAAGCAATGAGAAGGATGGTGTGAGTTTGGAAATTCTTTTCTTTTTTTTCTTTTTTCTATTTCAATAAATTTTATTTGGTCTTTTGTTAAATAAGCCTGTGAGTGTTTATACTGCTATGCTGTTTTCTCATGTTTTTGATTTTTATTTATTTATTAAGTTTCAGAATATTATGGAGGTACAAACATTTTGATTACATAAATTGCTTTTGTACCATTTGAGTGGAAGTTATGTGTGCCCATCCCCCAGATAGTATACATTCTACACATTAGGTGTGAATTTACCCATCCCCTTCTCTTCTCTCCCACCTGCTTGATTTCCAATTAATGTTATTTCCATATGTGCACATAAATGTTGATAAATTAGTTCCAATTTAATGGTGAGTACATGTGGTGTTTGTTTTTCCATTCTTGTGACACTTCACTTAGAAGAATGGTCTCCAGCTCTATCCAGGATCATACAGGAGATGTTAGTTCACCATTTTATTTTTATGTCTGAGTAGTACTCCATGGTATACATATACCACATTTTATTAATCCACTCATGTATTGATGGGATTTTTTTTTTTTTTTTAGATAGAGTCTCTCTCTGTTACCCTGGCTATAGTGCAGTTGTGTCATTAATAGCTCACTGCAACCTCGAACTCCTGGGCTCAAGTGATCCTCCTGCCTCAGCCTTCTAAGTAGCTGGGACAACAGGCATGGGCCACCACACCCGGCTAATTGTTTTCTATTTTTAGTAGAGATGGGGTCTTGCTCTTGCTCAGGCTGGTCTTGAACTCCTGACCTCAAGGGATCCTCCCACCTTGGCCTCTCAGAGTGCTGGGATCACAGGGGTGATTCACCATGCCTGGCCTGGAAATTCTTCGTGATGCTTCTGAGTCTCCTATCTCCAGTTAAGAACACTGATTTAATTCAGTCTCTCTCTGATTTATTTATTATTTATTTTTTATTTCAAGGGCTGTGAGACATAGAGCAGTGAGGGTGAGGGCTCATATACAGTTGGGGAGCAGAGTCAGGGCTAGAACTCAGTTCTTACAAACTCCAAGTGCAGTGTTCTTTCTACTGTGTTGTGACTTACTTCTGCTTATATACAGCTTCCTTTTAAAAAAATTCTCCAATATTTAGAGGGCACATCACAACTTTTACACTTGTTCTATATTGTTTTATATTGCTTCTCATGGATTCTTCTACATAAATATGATATTTTCTTATATTTTAAATTTGCCAAGAACAGGTAACATTTTCAACTTCCTTCGCATTTCTGCAGTGAACTACCACAATGATGAGCTGATATTATGAGAGCAAAAACAATTGATGTTTAGTTTATTAATAGCTCAAAATGATCCACTTGGTGTGGTAAGATGTTATGAGGTACGACATTTCAAGTACAAATGAAATTCTTGTTAGAAATATTTCCCACATTGTGAAATACATGTTGATTAAAGATTAACGTGGGCTCTGAGTGTAAGAATGGTATAGCAACAGCGTATCAAAGCCCAGAGAAATAGTTGCCCTTGGACATCCAAGATAAAGAGACAAAGTGTCCAACAGGGCTTTGGAGAATTCTAGGGCAGCCAGTACTCAAAAATCAAAGCTTGTTTGTGGATGACTTTAGGAAGCCCTGTTGGTTGATAACCAAGTCCTCCCCATACTGTGGGTAACATGGAAGCTACCTGAGCAGGTAAGGTTTAAGACAGAAGACCAGTGACCAGAACTGGTGTTTTGAACATAGAGCATATATAATTTATCAAGAGCTTGGTTAATTTGTTTTTCATTTAATGCTTTTATATTTCTTTTTTTCTCTTGCATTTTCATACAATGATGTGTTTATAATTTATAGCTAGAATTTTAGATTACCGCCAGACAAATGTAGTCAATTTAATTAGACAAATTAAAATGAAAATTATTTTTTAGAGGCTGTTAAAATTTAAAAGATGTTAACTCAATATTTCAATGTGATTTTATTATTATTATAAATGTTGCTTAATCATTAGCCTTGTACTAATGATTAGCTTGGGGAATGATTTACATGTTTAAAACTGAAGGAGAAATCATTTTGGCTACAGCTCAATCTTTTTATTTACTTGTATTTTTTTCCCTATTGCAGGGAAAAAAATTTATGTTTGTCTTTTACAACCACATACATTATGATTAGGACCTGAGATAATTTCGTAAAATAAAATGATACCGTTTTATCCTGCTCAGTCTTTATATCATAACCTTCACGTTTCAGTGCTTAAAGGATAGAAAAGAAAACAGGCACTGTTGGGTACTGTGAAGTATTGTCCCCTGTGTTGCTCTACCATTATTTACATTCACATTTTATCTATACTTATGCATCTTCTCGAAAACTACACTCTAAAGTACACAAGGGAAGGAACTATAATCCTGTTAATTCTACATCTTATATTAGTAGTTTCCAAACTAGCTACCTCAGAATCACCCAAAGTGCCTTTTATAAAACCTAGAATCTGGGCCCCAGGCTGATGTAGAAGTTTTAAGGAGGATCTCAAGGATCCAATATTCTTAAGCTCAGCCAGATAATTTTTCTGAACAGTTGGCTTCAAAAATCACTGGCCTATAGCCTGAAACACTGCCTTGAATTCAGTAAGTGCTCAAAGTGTTCCTTTCTTTATTCTGAAGCCTGCACCACTCAGGAGAACAACATAAACTGGATCCAGACTGTTTACTTCATTTTTTTCTCTTTGTGCTTTGCCGTGCTTCACTGACTACCTCACAAAACCCACTTCAGATGTATTCTTTTCTTTTTTATGGTGCATTATGATAATCAAATAACCAAGACTTTATTACCTTTTCAAAACTACTTGAAAAATCTGATACTGCTTTTTAAAATGTGCAACTGGCAGAAGGCCACCGTGTTGACCACGCTCCACAGCTGGGAGTGTTGGATGTGGCTGGGAAGACGGATGCCAGATAAATGACTATTGTACATTGCGTGGGTAAAAACACTGTCCTCGGATCCCGGCGGCCGCTGCTAATTTTCAGAACCTTCTGATGCTATAAACATACTCTATATTTGTATTTGTTCCAGAAAGCCATCTTATCTCTGTTTACTCTCTGCTGCCCAGCCTTCTGATCACTTCTTTTCACAATTGCCCTTTTTCAGATCATCATATAGTGGTCATCCATTTTCAGGACATAGCCGATTCAGAGAAACTATGATGGAAAACTCTGCAGTTGTCAGCTGAATGAATGATTTTCTTTGGCATTGACTAGTTCAATCTCATTCCCATATTTTGTTGTGGGTGACCCTGTATTGCAATTTAAACTGCAATAAGCATTGTTTGTGACATTGGGAAACTTTTCAAGAAGCTTAATGTGTTGGTTGCTTGGTGTATTTATCATAGGTTCCTAGAGCTGTTCAGAAATGTTGTCCTCACTTATACATCACAGATCAGGAGTAGAGTGGTCAGAAAAAAAAAATCAAAGAATAAGAGAAATGGGTTGATAGAGGATAAGTTGAGAAACATAACAGCCAGAAGAGAAGAATACATAGGAGAGAGTAAAGAAGAGATAGAAAGGTAAAACAAAAAAAAATGTAGTAACATATAGTAATCTAGAGAGATTCTCTAGTAGATTTTGTTGTTGTTGTTGTTGTTTTTTAATTTTTATTTTTTGAGACAGTCTTACTTTGTTCCCCAGGCTAGAGTGAGTGCCTTGGCGTCAGCCTAGCTCACAGTAACCTCAAACTCCTGGGCTCAAGCAATCCTCCTGCCTCAGCCTCCCAAGTAGCTGGAACTGCAGGCATGCACCATCATGCCTGGATAATTTTTTCTATATATATTAGTTGACCAATTAATTTCTTTCTATTTATAGTAGAGGCAGGGTTTCGCTCTTGCTCAGGCTGGTTTCGAACTCTTGACCTCGAGGAATCTGCCTGCCTTGACCTCCCAGAGTGCTAGGATTACAGGCTTGAGCCACTGTGCCCGGCCTCTGTTTTTTTTTTAAGTTAAAATTTTAGAAAAATCAACTAGTAGTGGCCGCCAACCATGGTACCTATCACTGTGTCAAATATTCTCTGGACGGCAGCGAGCAGAGCTCTGTGAATTAGCCTGATGACTGTAGACGGTCCCCAGGCAGATGCTTCGATCCCTTATTACTGAGCTGGTTTGGAGCTTGATCAATTCTCAGTGTTACCTTCTGACTGTCCTCTTCCCAAAGGAGTCTTAAACCTTTGGATGTAATTTTCCACTTTTCTGTTAACAAAAACACCACTGACTTTTTTTTTTTTTTCTTTTTTCTTCTATTCCTCATAGGCATCTGACATCACAGACTCTCTCTGTCTGGGTCTGAATTATAGGTGTCAATCGTTTGTTGTATTTAGGGTTTCTCTCCTGCAAGCTGGCAAATATATCTATATTTGCATTCTTAGCATTTTTAAGCCTGTTGCACTAGTTGATTTGTGAAGTACTTTTATAACAACTTGAATATAAATATTTTTGCAGGGTCAGCTTTAAGAGTACAACTTTGAGTGCATGGCCATCATTAGATGACTATGTTTATTATTAGGACTTTGGATAATGTTTATAGTTCCCTGCTTGGAAGAGTTTTACTGATGATAGGAAGGATATTCTGTTATGGCTTTCAGTCCTCTGATAACAGCTTGAACATAGCCACATAATTTGTCTCGTATGTGAATTTGTCAATCTGTGACAGAAACAGGATTTCCATCAGTCTGGCAAAAACTTCTGAGCTGATAAAGTCATTGGCTCTGAGTTTTTTCTCAAATGGGTGATGGCTGCCCGTTCCCAAGCCCTGAGTTCTTGGAGAGAACCAGCAGACACTAAAAGTCGGGGAAAAAAAGGTATGAGGTCTCTTAACCAACCTTTGCTTAATGACAGTGGTGTTGTGTCACAGATCAGAGAAGGAACAACCAGAGCTTACACTAATCACAGCCATGATTAATCATATCAACAGAGAGAAGTTTTTGTGTGTCCTTTAAGTGGATTTTATTCCAGAATTCATTGCCCCAAAGATTTGCATCTTTCTTTCTTTATTTATATATTTATTTCTGCAAAGCAATATGAAAACCTCTATTTTGCAGAATATGTAATCGTTTGGAGTAAAGTTTTAAAAAATTTACTTCCAGACCCTGGTTAATACTCATTAATTCTTTGTCTTCAGAGTGCTTAATACCGTTTTCCTGTTTCATATCTCAACTCAATTATGATTTAGATTTGCCTAATAGTAACCATTTCATCCCCTAACGTAGTAGAGAATATTTATATGCATTTATGTTTATATCTGTTGCTACCTCTTAGCAAATATCCACAAACCCATAGCAATGAATAATCCCTTGAGACCCATAAATTCTTCTCTTTGTGTTTATCAGTGCAGGGATTAGGGAATCATTTGAGTAGGGCCTGAAAATTGTCCTGGCAAGGGAGGTTCTGGCAGATATCAAAGTCTGAAGAAGTCAGGATGTCCATGGATGAGGGCAGTACAACAGGTTTAGGACCTTAGGGGGGACATGTAGGAGCACAGAAGAAACAAAGGCCAAAGCAGCCCAGCTGGAATGGAGTCTGGAGGAACAGATGGCAAGAATTCTGGACCCTGGGAAACAAATGCATACACAGGTCAGGTTGAATGACAAAGGTTAGGAAACTGGCCCAGAAGGTCAGGCAGAAGAAATCAGCTCCCAGACCCAGTGTCTGGACAGCAGATTCAATTAGAAAATATACGGTGAAGAAAAATGACCTTGCTGACGTGTACTATGTGAGCCTTGGAAGGGCTATGATATGCTCTCTGCACCGGACCAGGACGAGGTCAGCATGTGGCAGTACCGAGCCCACAGGCAGAGAAAATAGGAGGAGACGCAGGTGCAGCGGAAGCTAGGCAGCGTTTCATCCTGACCTAGGCAGGTTGCCTATGTCTGCATTTTCTGGACATCCTTTATCTTTTCGGTGCATTTGTCAATATCATCTATATTGCACCACAGAGCTCAAGCTTCCAACTGTTTTGTACTTTTTTATTTAGAAAAACAAGGCAAAACTCTATTGGTATGCTTTTACTGTCTGCTATTTCCCGATTCTTTTCAACTTTATTTAATTTATCCAAGACCAAATAAAATGCAGCATTCTTGTCCCATTTTTAGTAGATCTCAGGTTGACGCTTTGCTGCTGTTATCCCATGAATAAAAAGGAGTGAAAAGAATTGCTGTAATTTGGGCTTTTAGTGCCAATTTTTTTACCTCTCGGTTCTTGCTGCTTTTGGAAACAGCCTCGTCTGACCCCTTCCTTTGAAGATAAGAGCATTCAGATGGGCCAACTGCAAATCTAGGCATTGCTTTGGAGTTTGAAGTGCAGACTTTCCCTGTTGGATTGAAAATATATACTATGAGGGTGGCTGTGAGTAATAAGCCAGTGTTCACATTACTACGTGCTCCTCCATCAGAGTTATACATGGTAGGCTTCCGCTGCTGGTTTGATTTATCTTCTGAAAAGGTTCAAGTGAGGAACAGCTGATCCTACTGATTCCCCTCCCATGTTGGTTGAAACAGGATCTTGAACAGTTCATGCCAGAGTGAAGGGCTGGGAAGACTTCAGGAATGGACAAGGAGCTGGCAAAGAGCCAACTGCAAGAGTCCTGAGTAGCAAATTCTATTATTTACGTGCTGGTCTCATCTGTAGAAGAATCAGATTTTTTGTTAGAAAGATACAAAAACTGGATAGACACCCAGACAGAAAGATGCTCTGGCACACGAGTGACCCTGGATGGGGGTAGGTGTGGGAGGCTGGCGTGGGCAGCCACGGAAGAAGTAAAAGCAGCATGGCTGGTGAGAAAGATGAAATTCTCCCAATTTCCTTAGACCTTGGCTGGTTTTAAAACTAAACAGTCTCTTCCAGCATCTTCTTCCTGTCATCATTGTTTGGTCCTTGCTCAGGCCCTTGTTTGTGGCATTGGCTCTCTTGCCTCTGGTCAGCCTTTGGACTTTGGTTCTTTCCTTTGGCTTTGGCTAGAGGACATGATGATGGTGCCCCGAAACCTGGCTCACTCCATCAGGTCATCCTGGATGTTGTGGTATCGTTTGCCACCCCTCATCCATGTATGTCCCTGACTGACTAATTTTCCATGAAAGTAGATTTTTGTTTTCTGTAGCTCCACTCCCTCACTTTTCTCCCTTGCCCCATAGCTGACAGCCCAGCTGAGTGCAGCCAACCCAAACCCTTTGCAATTTTTCTCTTCAGTGATCCACAGTATATGCCCTCTCTGGTTTGGCAGCAACTTAACATTACGTTTGCACTTTTAATTTAATATTGCATCATTGGCTCTGAGTTGGGGAGTGGGTATTATGCCAAAATACTTATTGTTCCCATTTTGTGTCTAGCAAGGTGCGAATTTGGATAGATGGCTATTTTATACAAACTACAGGGAGAGAATAAATGAACTTTAGGATTAGCTTGGGAAGGAAGAGAGGGAAATAATTGTTTGAATTAAAGCAAGAGAACCTTCTGTGTCCTACCCCAGTTATACTGAGGCTAACAAGTTAGCTGATTTGTAGCCCTCCAAATATAATAAATAAAATACCCAAACATTGGAAACCCTCTTTGGGGCTCTCCAATCAGTTGGATGGAGGCTCACAGGGGCTGTGGCTACCTCGGGGATTAGCAGGTTATAATCCCTCATAGGATTATGTAAAGCACTATGCAGATATTTATGATTATATCGTGAGAGAGAAATTGGATGTGTGGGCACAGGGTTTGAAGTAGGAGAAAGTGCAAAGGCACAGTAAGAGTAAGAGGTTTTGCTGTGATTCTCTTTGGTAAAACCCCTTCTGAACGAAGATTTCCTCAAAGAAACGGGAGCAAAATATAATCAGCTTGAGGGCTCTGAGCATAGCATTGTGCTATATGGATCAAAAGGAAGTCTAAGCTTTTGATCCGTTTTCTCAGGTGGGGAATAGGATTTAGAGGGATGTCAGCATCTACAAATTCAGTTCTAAGATGTTGGGAAGAAGCTTTGAAGCCAATAAAAAGCATAAGGCAGGATTTCATTAAAAATAGTTACCGGGGAACATACAGCAATGGTGTGTGGTGTATTGGGCTAGAGCTGGACACGGCATCATGAATGTACCCTGAGACGCCTCTGCACCGGCCACACCACAAGCTCTGAAGCTCAGTTGCGGGGAGGAGGGGGGGTTGGTAGGAGGGTGTCAAGCAATGACTTCATGATCTGGAAAACATAGGCACAATCCAGTGCTATGATGGGTGATCAAGGACTGATGGCTGTAGTCCCAACAGTTGCGTCTTTAGAGAGGAATGAGCTCATTTCATACAAAGCCATCACAAAATCCATGGGGTGATGACATAGACAGTCCTAAAGCCTAAAAATAGTAATAGAGACATCTATCAAAAGGTTGATCCCATGTTTTTGTTGCATCGAAAGGGCCATAAAGTTGGCGTGATCACCATACCATAGGGTGGTCTCCATATATCTGGCATTTGGATTACTAAGGGCTGTTTACTTAACCCTCAATAATTTTGAGATAGTATTTATATAAATTACCAATGCTTTATCAAAAGTCATAATTGTAATACCTTTAAAAAGTTCTAGTTCAGGGAGCACTTTCTCATATATTAATTTATGAAAGAAAGAGCTTCTTTGTAAACTAAAACAAATGGATGGTGTTTGGCAGTTGTAGGTTGAATTGTCTCCTCCTAAAATTCCTGTGTTGAAGTCCTAACCCCCAGTACCTCTGAATGTGACTGTATTTGTAAATAGGATTGTTGGAGATATAATTATTAATAGTTCATTTAAGATGAGATCATTAGGGTGGGACCTAATAGAATATGACTGATGTTCTCATAAAAAGTGGAGATTTGGGCACAGACACACGCACACGGGCATGTGAATGTGAAGATGGAGATCAGGGTGATGTGTCTACAAGCCAAAGAACACTGAAGACCCCCCGCAAACCATAGAAGCTGGAAGAATGGCATGGAACAGATTCTTCTTCAGGGTCTTCAGAAGGAACCAATCCTGCTGACAGCTTGATCTTAGACTTCTACCCTTCACAACTGTGAGACAATAAATTTCTGTTTGTGGTATTTTGTATGGAAGCCTGCAGCTTTGAGTGTTACCATTCTTTTTCCACTTTTCCCTGAATTTGGAGTTTGGTTTCCTTAGAGAAGGTATGAGAGCCAGGTTGTTGGTGGAGTAGCAAAGGCTATCACAAGGGGCACGCAGGGGGGACGTCACAGCCAGCAGAGGACGGTGAATGGCGGCCTGGAGGGAAGAGGCCACAGAGTTTACATGCTGGGACTCCTTAAGGCACCACACTCCACCCCCTTTTCCTTCAGCCTACACCTTCTCCCTCTCTGCTCTCATGGCATCAGTCCCCATGCATTCATTGATAGGTGCCAAATCTCCAGCTCTCATCCAGACCTGTGTCCTGAGCTTTTATTTCGTACATACAACTGACTGTTAACCTCCTTCCTAAGAGGCCCACAGGCATCTCAGACTCAGCAAATGAAAAATTAAGTCTACTGTCTTCCACCCAAACTTGTACGTCCCCTTCTATTTACAATATTGTTCAATGGTACCTCAATTTACTCATATCACAAATCAACCAATGCAGGGTCCCTGGTGTCATCTAGACCACTCCTGTTCCCTTGACAACTGCATCCAAATGATTATGAATAGCTATTAATTCTGCACCCCTAATGCCCCTCAAATCTATCCCTTCCTTGACATTTTCGGGTCCTACCTTAATCTGGACACACATCGTTTCTCAGTAACTTTCTCATTGAGTTCCTCACCTTGCATCTCTTTCCCTCTTGGCTGCCACTGCCATCTTTCTAAAATATACATCATCTCGCTTTCTTGCTCAAGGCTTCAGTGGCTTCCCAGAACATACAAGAGTGTTTAAATTCCTTGATATGTCCCCCTTCTCATTTCTGGGTTCCTTCTTGCTTCTACAATTTTTCCCTCTTTCAGCTTTATTGAGATATAAATAACAAATAAAAAATCGTATATATTTAGGGTGCACAACGTAGAGTTTTGATGTGCATACACATTGGCCTGACGTGGAAAAACAAATACTGCCTCATCTCACTTACATGTGGAATCTAAAAAGGTGGAACTCATGGATCCAAAGAGAAGTCTGCTTTTCCAATTTTATCACCTACTTCCTATTTCCTTTTGAGCTCTAGCTCTGGGGAGCTATGAAGTAACTAGTTTCCTGAATGCATCACGCTCTTACATGTGGACGTGAGATTCTGTTTCCTTTTTCCTCTTTCTACAAAGCCATTTCCTCTTTGCCCTTTGGCTGAAGTCCACCCATCCTTTAAGACACTCTTAAATATGGTATCTTTTTCCCTTTGACTTCATGCTGGGCATATAATGGTGAGAAAGATAGTCACAGTCTGGTGGGGGATGTGTGCCTCAAGGAAATCATCATGATTATTTTATTTTCATTATTGTAGGCACTATGATGGTGAGTGTCCAACAGGTAGGGTGTCCTGAAATGATGAAAGTGAGCAGACTTCCTGGAGAAGCACTATTTTAGGCAAGAGGTAAAGAATGTGTTGGGGTTCCCCAGGCGGAGAGTGGGCTAAATTCCCTCCAGGAAAGGGAACAGTATATTTGAAGACCCCAACAGAGGAAGAAGCTTCCAATTCTGGCCTCACATGATGTCTTGAAAACATCTGTGGGTAAAACCATCATATGGCTATAATGATTCTCTGGTTTATGAATCCTTGGAAAGCGGATTCTAGGTAGGTCCTATTCATATTCTTCTTCCCTATTCATCTACATGGTACCCATACATATACATAATTAGCACTTACTTTAATGTTTGTGAGCAACTGATTGAATGAAATAAAGGTGGATGAATAGATGAGCTCAATTTTTTAAAAGACATTATTATGGGTATTACTAAGTTAATGGACAAAACCAAGGTAATAAGTATCAGCAGAGGAAGTGAGCAAATGACACAATCCACCAGATGAAGTAGGCTCATATCCAGCGTCATGAAGGCAGTCAGAAATCTTAACACTGGCTGATCCGTGCAAGGGCCAAGCTGAGAATTAGGAAATTTTCTTGCAGGAATAACACTGAAGCTTAATCTTCGGGCTGTTGGTCTGCACAATGGAACAACCAGAGTAGACTATTAGAATAGAACAGGGTTGGGAAATTATGGCTTATGCATCAAATCCAGCCTTCAGCCTGCTTTTGCTCACAAAGTTTTATGGGAAGACAGTCAGACTCATTTTTCATTCATCTCTGGCCTCTTTTCATGCTGTAATGTCAGAGTTGAGTAGTTGCTGTAGAAACCATGTGGCCTGTAAAGCCTAAAATATTTACTGTATGGTCTTTTACAGAAGAGTTTGCTGATCCTTGTTCTCTAGAACATTAGCTGTTTTCTGTATGCCTATCTTTAGCAATACTGTTATTGAGCACTACTAAGGATTAGGTGCTATCCTAAATTCTTTATATGTGTTAACTCATTCAAATCTTATAACCATCATGTGAAGCAGGTGTTGTAACCATCTCCATTTTATGGAAGAGAAACTCCAGGCACAGAAAAGTTAAATAATTTGCCCAGGATCACACAGCTGATGAGCTATGCCCTTAATCACTGTACTACACTGCCTCTATCTGGAAGCATCCTCTTTGTTATTGACAGGAATGAGTATAAGAGGTGGGGTTTCTCAGCGTGAAAGGTGTCACATCATTGTTGCCTTACACACAGGCTGAGGACTGGCTGGCCAGTATGTCCTTCTTGCTTTCCCAGATTAATCTGAAAATCCTTGGGAAGACATATATAGAATTTGGTGACCATTTGTTCCTTTATCCAGGACTGATGGCCATGCACCTAAGATATCATTTGTTTCTTATTTAATACACTGCTTTCCCAAAGAGAACTGTATCATTTTCTTATCCCAGTGAGGTGTAAGTATGGGTGGTGTATTAGCTTTCCATCCAACTGAATATATGCTAAATAACTATTATAGGAACTGGGATTTCTTAACATTGAGTAAGTCAGTGGAGAGAGTGTAGTTGTAAGGCCTCTAGAATTTCACCAAGTTTTCTTTTTTGATAATACGAACCTGTCTAAAGAGAATCTAAAGATTTGGACTGAGAGTTAATAGTAGTGGTCATGATTATAATAATACCACACATTTACTTAGATCTTTGGACTTGATAAAAAAAGAGTTGAAAGGTGGTAACAAATGTGGATTATCCCCTCAGAGAGAAAATAAAGGAGATATGGATTATACTTCACAAATGCTTCAAGGTCATCCTTTCTCCCTGTCTTGCTAAAACAGGAAATAAGGGACATGACAGATAGCTGTCAGAGCTGTGATTGTCTCCTGTTCTACTGGAAACAGAACACGAAGGCCAGGCTAACACTGATAGAGATGTGTTGTGACAGGAGTTGGCACAGTATAATAGTGATCATTGCCATGGCCGGGATGTGTTCTTGTACAATCTTTCCTATAACAGGAACATTAGTTTCTGCTGGCAGAGTCTTTTCTTCCTCGCAATGCCTGTCTTGTTATGTCATTGTTCCAATTGCCTTAAGTGGTCCCCTAGCACCTCTGCAGATGGAGGTGAGAGGGAGACAGCCATCTGTGTTGATGGCTCGGAGGTTCACCTGCCTGGGGGGAGAGAGTCTGGAACAGATGATGGCTCTCAGGCCTGGAGTCCAGGATCCCTGCCTGGGATGACAGATCAGGTCTGTAATGCCGATGGTCATTTCTTCTGCATATTTTGGACAGCAGCTATTAAACTGCTGGGTTCTCAGTCACTGCTACCTAATTAGAGAAAGGAGATCACCTGCTCACTATCCTCAAATGGCCCCAGTATCCACTTCTCCAATCCCTGTCTCTCTGAGACTTGGGGCTCACAGCCTGTGCTGTCCCAGAGGTCCATGTTTGCCAGCTTGCACATGGTTGATGTAATTTTATTGCCAAGTCAAGGGGGAGTACTTGCAGGCTAACGATACACTTGTCATCTGAGGAATTCAGAGCAGTTCAAAAATAATTTATATTAAATGGAGTAGGAAATTTAAACAACTTTGTTGGAAAATGGACCATATAACATATTTTTTAGAGATTCTTTTATGTGACAACAGAATGGCATCATGTGAACATTATCTGTTTTCTGTTTATGCTATTTACCATGCCAGGTTACTTTTTATTACCATATATCTTTAATTTTGACAGTGAACAGATTTACTAAAAATAGAACTGCAGCATCATTTTAATTACAGCCATTTCAGTTGCTCATCAACATAACAATGAAAAATGGAAGGGTTGCCACAACGTTGCTGAGTTGTCATCTCTTTTAATAGCTTTCTGTGAGTGTAGCATGTACTACCAGCTAATTATGAAGATTAACTCTTGCAGATGGGATGCGTGTACCTATTTTTAATGATCTTTAAGCACTGAAGAAGGATGAAGGATTGAAAATATAAGAATCTTAACCTTAGTTTAATATATTTCACCCCATCTACTCTTTTATCCCTGTTGAACGGTTGGGTATTTAGTTTGCTTTTTTTTCCCCTTCAATTCCTTAGTTTTCCCCAATATTTGGTTATGTTGGAGGAGAGATTGGGGATAGCAAAGGAAGCAAGCAATTAAATTTTTGCAAGAGTCACAGCCAAGACTGTTTAGAACAAGCTGAAGTCCCTAGGAAAGATTTTCCAAATCTCCCAAACTCCACACAGCTTATTTAATGCTGCACAGAAAGTGAGTTATTGATCCGTGTGCATAGCGGTTGGCAGGGAGGGAAAGCAGAATATTCCAGGAGCTTCTGTCAGTCTGCAGAGTTACTCTAAGCAGGAAAGACCCACAATCCCCTGCAGTGTCTTCAACTGCCTCTATTAATCCATTGTCCCAGTCATGGCAACAGGCCACCGGCAAATGTCAGTTTCATATTGTCTTGCTTAGGGACATGACCACGAGTAAGTGCCAGAAGACTTCCCTCATAAAGTTGGCTTTTATAAGCAGTAAATCATGTGTAGGTGCACTTAACTTCATGAATATGCCTTTAAAAGTGTGATGTCTAAATTATGTCATGGAATCATTCCCAATGTATAGACCTTAAAATTTCTAGAATAGAGAGCAATATTTACTCCTACTAGCATTCTCCACATTACGAAATTGTTTCACTATCAGGATATGATTTTGGCTTAGAGAAGCCTATCTTGGGATGTCTAGCTATGAGATGCATTTTGATTAAATTCACTGGTAGTTGAGTCAGTGTGTAAATGTTACCAAATGACCAACTGGCCAATCTGTGTGAATGAATCAACTTGACAAAGCCCAAGAAACTGCTGATTAGGAGCAGATCCAGGTTGTGTGGGATCTGAGGCTTTTACAATTTGGGGGATTTTATTTAAGAAAAAGAATACAAAGTTACAAAAGCTCAATTAAATGTGAAAATGAATATTTATTTAGAATGAGAAATCACAAGTTAAGCATTTATGAAAGTATACAGATACCAAATCATAACAAAATCCTGAAAAATAACACAATATTTTTATTCATTTTCTGATGTACTTCTATAATTGCTACATTTTCAGTTGCATTCTCTTTGCCTCTTCAAATACCAAAAAATTTAAATATAATTTTCTATATCTAGAAATATAATTTTCTATAGAGTTAATAGACAGTAGTCTTTCCTCTATCATGGTTGATTCAAAATTGATTAGTATAACTGATAGTTTGGAAACATTTATTTCAGCTTGGCATCCCTCTATTGGTAATATCATGAAAATATTTAGGATTTTTGTCAAATTACAAAACACCTCAAAAACTTTGTATAGTAACTTTATGGTTTTAGGCATTTTAAGTTTTTTTAGGGAGTATATATTCTGCAATATTTGATCTGATAGCACTCATTGAACAGTTGTGACCGACATCCTCATACGAATTGTTTTTCTCTACTACAACATTCTTCTGCCTTTTACTTTTTTATTTCTGGTTTTTTACAGTCCTAATATAATTGATTTTCTCATATTCATGATGCTGGTCCGTAAGTTTGAGTTTCCATTGTGCTATAATAACAGTTCTGGGGATACTGAAATTTCTGCCAGTCTTCTTTTTCAGTTTCCATTTCGGCTTCTTCCTTCTTATCACCTTTGAATTTTAGTCTTATCAATAATTCTGAAAAGTGACAAATGGGTACAAAATTAAAGCATAAAGAATGGCATAGTTTAATGCATTTTAAATTGCTACTATACTTTATTCAGCTAAAAGTGATATAATTAAATTAATCTTATACAACATACAGTGACTTTAAAAACACTAGCTTGTAAGCCGTGGGGGAGTTCGAGTCTTAAATGTTAGCTGCCTGTTCTCCTTGCCTGGGGCCATGAAGTAAAGATGCCTCTTTCTCCTGCTGCAGCTCTTGCTGTGCTGGGAGAATGGACCCCAGTTTGGTTCATAACAATTTCATCACTTCAGTGCGAGAGATGACACAGACTTATTTTGGGAAAGAAGGGCCACGGGCCAATGCAACGATGCTCTATAAATGGCACAGACTTGACATTTCTCATGTTTTTAAGAAGCAGCAACTTCCCATTTGCTAAGTGACTATTAATTGTGCTCATCAACTCCTGCTACCATTTTCTGTAGGAAATATGGATAATATTTCCACCTTGGGAAGTGACAAAGCAGTCAGGCCAAATAGATTTTTCGAGTTTATACCCTGCTTTAATGGCTTCAACATTTGGGAAATGCTCCATGAAACAGTTTTATTTAATGTAGTACTTGATTTTCTGGAGTCTTTGAGATGTTAACGTGAACATCAAAGGTGTTTCAAGCAGGGATTAGGGTATGCAACAATTCCTAAACTTATTTGATCAAAAATCTCTCTCTCTTTTTTTTTCAATCCACAGGCTCTCCTGTGAAACTGACTTTGCAGAGAAACACCACGCTCGTATTTCCATTAGCTGTGACCAGGTGAGGAGTCAGAACCGACATTCCTGTCTGAGCCAACTGAGATTATACATTAAATAATCACATATGGTACAATGGCGATAGTTTTACTGAAAACAGTAGTTGTTCTTAATAAAACCGTAGTTATTCATGAGTCTGTGATCATTAACATTTTCAAAGATTTTAAAATAGTTATAATTCAGAACAAGATTTAAATGAATTGAAGCAACTCTAGACACAAAACGATCATCTTTCTGATTACCCTTGATTGTGGATTATAAACCCTTTCAGAAATCTTAGACATTTGTTCCTGCAGTGGACAAGATGCCCCATAAAGGCTTGAAGTCAGATGTAAAGGTGACTTTGAAAGAGAAGAGGGAGCTGAATTATGAGTAAGAGAAGAACATGGCTGTGGGAATGGAAGGGAAGAGGCACACAGAATGATGAATGAGCAATGACACCCACTGCTGACAGGGTCAAGGGTGAGGACGAAGGCTGGATTTAGACAGCTGTGCTGCCAACCAGTGACCACAGGGGCAGTGACTGTGCTGCTGTGCTACCACATCTCAAAACTGAGCCTGCCCCTCTACTTCCCCTGCTCAAGTTCAGCCCAGCTTTGTGTTGAAACTGCCTCTTATTTTTCTAATTGGAACCCCTGCCTTAAAGTTTATTTTTTATTCTGGTATATTCTCCTCACTACTACCAGAAATAACTCCCAAAATACAAAGACAAAAATGCTATGGACATCCACATAAGTTCTTTGGAGAACAGCCATACTGATTACAAAATAAGAAGAAAAAAAGAGGAGAAAAAAGAGTTGGCCAAGACTCTGATCATGAGCGCACATGGTGTTGGCCAGGTGACAGTTAAAGGCAGAGGAAAGCAGTGCCTTCTTAGTGTACCTTGCAATGTATCATATACATATGTCCCCAGTCCTATTTCCTGCTGGACTCTTTATTTAGATTTGTCTAGAAATCAAGATTTCTAGATGTCTAGAAATCAATAGGCAAACTGCTATTGAGAAATTGAGCCAGTCCACTTTCTGTGTTATCTGAGTCTCATCGATTGCAGATAGCCACAGTATAAGGTACAGTATACGTTCACTTGTCTATAGTCAATCATACCACTGACTCACATCCCTTTCCTAATGTCATTCTTCCATTAAGACTCTCCCCTCCTTTGGCACCACTGGTGCTCAGCGCAAGGCTTCTGAATGTCTTTCTGAAAATCAAAGCCTACCGCTGCAGAATGGGATAAAAAGAGACAGAACTGGTGAAGAAAGTAAGATAAAGGTACTAAAAATACCTATACTATATGTCTTGGTGAAAAATTGTAATATGGGGCTTTCTAGCTAAAATTAAGAGTAAAGAGAGGAATGAATGGAATCACAGGTTCAAGGAATATCATTAGGAGACCAACTTCAGAGTCATTAAATTATGGGTTCAAGTTTTGCTCTGCCAATTTCTGGCTCTGTTAATATGTAAAATAGTAAAATGGGATTAATAACAGGATGCACCTCATAGAGTTGTTGTGAGAATTAAATGTTTTATGTACTTAGTGTTTACTAAATGTTAGCTAATATATTTTTTGTCCTTGATATTAGCTTAATCAATAAAAGTTATGATTGAAGTTAGAAAAGTTAGAGGATAAGAAAAAAATGAAGAATCATCCTTCATCTTTTTCCACATTGATTGACTTATTGAAAGATTAATTGTTAACACTTTTTTGAGTACCTATTAGATTATAGGGCAGATACTTCAAAACAGAAGACACCCTTGGGAAGTGTAAAATCTAGAAACTTAGAGAAAGCAGCTACTTTAAATCCTGTTTTGAAGTAAAGTATAGAGCATTTAAATCAGTTGAATAATCCATCAACATATTAAAATTTCCAAGTTTAGAACTGAATAAAAACTCATAGGTCATTTACTCAAACCTTTTTATTTTATAAATGCCCAAGCCAAGTTGCATCCATTCATTCATTCAGGCAATTCATTTATTTAATGATGCTTATTGAGTGCTACCTGTTTTTCAGTCAATCAGTAGATAGTATTGTCAATTATTGTATTTATTGAATCGAAAATAGCCATTGATTTTTAGGTGATATCATCATTATATGTAATATTAAAAGCAATGCTTCCCAATCAGACTATGACACCATGTTTCTTCCATCTTAAAATTTTTATTTTACATTATCAAGACACTTTTAAGGTTAGATTTTTCTTTTATCATTTACTATCTTTGTGCATATATAAGGAAAATACAAGTAAAATAAATTGGTTATTATTACAGGAAGATGTGGAATTGTAGTCATTCTTCCCAGGAAGTATTTTGTTCTGCTGTTATTAAATTTATACAGTGTTGCTCAGTATCCATATCTTTGTGCATCTACATCACATTTTTTTAATGCCAAGATTAATGCAAAATTTTAAAGAATGCAGCGAAACTCATCATTTGTAGAACCAACAACGTAAATAACTAAAGTGACAACCATACAATGATCTTTGACCAAATTTGCACACATGTGCAGGTAATTACAACTTTGTCACAACTGCAACCTGGGTGATAGTATTTTAAGATGCCATCAATTAGAAATGTAGGCCCAACATGGTGGCTCATGCCTATAATCCTAGCACTCTGGGAGGCCAAGGCAGGAAGACGGCTCAAGGTCAGGAGTTTGAAACCAGCCTGAGCAAGAGCAAGAGCAAGACCCCGTCTCTACTAAAAATAGAAAGAAATTAATTGGCCAACTAAAAATACCTAGAAAAAATTAGCTGGACATGGTGGTACATGCCTGTAGTCCCAGCTACTTGGGAAGCTGAGGCAGGAGGATCGCTTGAGCCAAAGAGTTTGAGGTTGCTGTGAGCTAGGCTGATGCCATGGCACTCTAGCCCAGGCAAAAGAGTGAGACTCTGTCTAAGAAAAAAAAAGAAAAAGAAAATGTATCTCAGTTTCAGAGATGCTTAATATGTGGGGGAAATGGGCAACTACTTTTGATAAAATACAGTGATTACAGAAATATAATGTGACAAATACCTGTAATATTATCTAATGCTGTGGGTCAAAAGTGGAGAAATTGTCAGTATATTCGATTTTAGTCTCCTCATGAATATATCCCTAATTCTAAATGAACTTTGACACATAGGAAAGGCAAAATATGAGCCTCTTTAGGGAATGAATGGATAACTAAGATTGACTTTTCTTCTCTGAAGGAGAAGGTAGGTTCTTATCATTATTAATTTTGACAAAAGAAAGATCACCAATGACCTCACCATCGTAATGATTACTTTTTTTATATACTCCATCCTAATGTTCTAGTTTTTATAGTTGTAATCATAATGATGAATATAACATTTTTATAGATTTCCATTGAATTATAATTTTATGGCTGTATAATATTCCATTGAATTATATAGAGAAATTTATTTAAAGAGTCCTTAGTTTTATACGTTTAGATTACTTCTTATGCTTTGCTATTTGGACAGAGCTGTAAATAATATTACTATGTATTGAGTTTTTCCTTCTGTTGAATTATTTCCTTAAGAAACATTCCCACGAGTGGAATTTTTTGGGTCAAAGGGAATGATAGATTTTTATGGCCCTTATGGTATAAATTGCCATAAGAATAGGTTCTGATAAAAGTTCAGTGGCAGTTTCTCCTTAAAGATTCTGAAGGACAGAGGAATGTTTAGTCACTTTACAATACTTGTCTACTCTGTTTTCTGGGATGTGCATGACATTGGAGGCATGGATTAAGAAGAAAAGAAAAATGAATAAAAACAAATAAAATACATTGCCGTGGCTTAGTCTCTGCAGTGCCCCCTGACTTTCTTACAGCCTGGAAGCTGTAGTTCAATTTCTGGCTCTGATTTTTCACTTCTCAGCTCTTTGCAATCAAATATAAGGGTGTAGTGGTCTTTTTCTTAAGGAAAATCAGGCATTCTTAGGTAGGACATACAGCAAGATTCCTTTTGACCCATTCAGAATTGGACAGGAAAAGATAAGATTTCTTTAAGGAGGGTGGATTGGTTACAATGTATGAATTTAGGACAGAAATGCATACCTCAAGGAGGTGTGTGCCATTTAGAATTTTTTCACAACCCTTTAGGTCATGTCTGGGTTTCTACATTATCCTTCTCATCACATGGATAAGACAAATGAGAAGACAGAGATATCTACCTCCCGTGATACTGAAGGAAAAACTTAGGCAGGCATTACAATTCACATAATTCTTATATGAGCTGTGTTCTCTATATAGGAGGGTGGCCTTGACCTGTCCTAAGTAGAGCCTATCTTTATTTTCCAATAAATAGTTTAGTTTATCCACATTATCTCTCTTCTTCCAGTTACAAAAGACCTTAAGCATCTTTTTGAGAAAAGGCAAGCTAGGGCCAGGTATGCCATCTGTGGCTATGGGAAAGCAAAATGAAACAAAATTTTATCTCCAGAGGATGCCATTGTGGTTATCAGAACATAGAAATTGTTATTTTCTAACCTGTGTCAGGATTTTCATGACACTAAACCTCAGAGAAAGTCTCAAGATACCATGTGATGCTATGAGACCAGAGAGGGCAACTCTTATGAAGTTTGAGTTCAGATTTCAATCATTGTGTTTTTATAGCATTTATTACAGAAATAGGTAACTTATCAAGTCTGGGTCTTTCTAGCATTTTGATTAAACACTTTGTGCTTATAACCACAGAAACATATTTATGTTATATAAGTCAGGGCACGTTCAGGTGGAAGTGACAAACACAGTATAAATAAAAAAAGGAACTTATTGGTTCATGCTATCGGAAAGTTCAGATAGTTTTGACTACAACTGGATCTAGGGGATTGAATTATGTCATCACATTTCTATTTTAATCTCTGTTTCATGGTTCTGTACTTTTTGTGTGTGGCTTCTTCTTCATACAGCATTTAGCCACATGTTAGGAAAGATGGGCCATGGTAGCCCAAATTATGCACTCATCATTTGTCACCTCCCAAAAAGAGAGATCCTGTCTCTGTCAGCACCAAATCTCAAGATAGACTTTAATTGGCCATGTTGGTGTTCATATGCCCATCCCTGAAAAAATTACTCTAGTTAGGAAAATAATATTCTCTGACTGGTGAACTTGAGTAATACTTCACCCCTTTGGCAGGTGGAGCTGGGCATCAAGATTGGTTATTCCACAGACAAATGTGGGGCTGAAGGGGGGTAGTACAACAGGGAAAGTCAGGGTTCTCTGACCAGAAGAGGAGGAAGGTGTTCTGGTCAAATCCAGCAAGTGCTCATTCATTACAGGGGCGGTTCTAAATGCCAACAAGATCAGCTAAAAATTTGTTGACATTGAGAAGCCCTTTCCCAGTATTTTTCTTTTCTTTTGGCTATGCTTTCTGTGATCTCCTATGTGATCTGACATTTCAGGGTGTGTTTAGAAGAATACATTAACTGTGTACTCTTTCTTGTGCATAAATAAATATGAGCTTTAGATCAAAGGACATAAAACCTATTATTATCTCTTTTTGGTGTTTGGACCGATTTCCTAGTTTTTCTAATAGCCTTGATTAGTGGGCTTTGATGTAATGGGTTTCATGTCCTCACAATACTTCATTCTATAACTTTGTAGTTGGTTGATATTCAGTAGTTGGTCTCAACACCTGAACTAATAATGGTTTTCTTTTCTTGTCCCAACTTCTGCTCTACATACCAGCATAATTAACAGAGAGACATACCAAGTGCTCCAACTTCAAGGATTTTCCTCTTGAGAGAGATTTAGATGCTATATGAACCTTTTTATGTACTTATTCTTAAACGTGGATGCATGAGGCCAAGTGACTCTCTCTAAATTTTCCCTAAGGAGTCATCATCTTATAGCTTACCAAGTAGCAAATTTTTTGTTAGAATGAACTTCTCTGTTCTTTCAGTAGTATGCTTTATAGTTCCTTCAAAAACATCTTGATTATAGCACATTCATTAGACACTTATAAATGACTGTAAGTTTATTCTAGCACCAGGCTGATGAAATGTAGAAAGAGGCATATTTTCCCAAGTTAGTGACTTCTAAATACTCAGCCTGCAGAGAGTCCCTCCAGACTTATTCTAGTTTTCTTGTGGTCATGTTGAGGATTTGGACTAAAGCATGATTATTCTGTAACCTAGGGAAAGAAAAAGTACATATGACTTGGGAATAAATGTCTGATCTGTGTATATATAGGGAACACTTCAGTATTTTTACATATATTACCCGAAGTTGAGTTCATCCTTTCCCTCCCTCCCTCCCTCCCTCCCTCCCTCCCTCCCTCCCTCCCTTCCTTCCTTCCTTCCTTCCTTCCTTCCTTCCTTCCTTCCTTCCTTCCTTCCTCTGAAGTAATGAATAGCTCACAAGCAGAACAGGTTTAAGTGTAAATGGGTTCAAAATGAGAATTAATCAATGTCTGAAAACAATATCTTTATATCCAATTGCCTAAGATCAATAATGCTTTGTGTCAAGCAGATCTTTCCACAGTTCATGGAGCAGTGATATTTATGTAAAATTTATTTTTAAAATGAGCTGAAATTTTAAAATGTGGATTTCAAAAAATGTTTTAGATGAAGGGCTGTCTATAGAAGAAAAAGAATTTGCCAATGTTTTCCATTAAGATTAAAGTCTCAGGGAAGGGATGAACTAAAGAAGATTTCTTTTTAATTTGGAAGATGTTTCTCTTTCAAAATTCATAATGAATCATCCTACCCCAAATTCTGCCTGGGCTGAAATGAAGAGGAGAAAAGAGGATAATGTGGTTGCTGACTCAACTCCTACCTCTTTCACAACTGTTCTTTTCCAGAGAGCAACTGGCTTGTCCTAGACCAATATGTCTACTTGCAGGGCAAGGCTGAGAGCTTATATTTTTATTTTATTTTTCTCTCTCTTTTTTTTTGAGACAGAGTTTCACTTTGTTGCTCAGGCTAGAGTGAGTGCCATGGCATCAGCCTAGCTCACAGCAACCTCAAACTCCTGGGCTCAAGCAATCATCCTGCCTCAGCCTCCCAAGTAGCTGGGACTACAGGCATGCGCCACCATGCTGGCTAATTTTTTCTATATATATTAGTTGGCCAATTAATTTCTTTCTATTTATAGTAGAGATGGGGTCTTGCTCTTGCTCAGGCTGGTTTCGAACTCCTGACCTTGAGCGATCCGCCCGCCTCAGCCTCCCAGAGTGCTAGGATTACAGGCATGAGCCACCGCGCCCGGCTGGCTGAGAGCTTATAGATGAAAGTCTGACATCTACTTTTTATTCTTCAGAGGGCTTATGCACATGTGGTTTTGTTCATCCTTTTGTTTATTACTCACAGCTCAGTTGTTTCCATTCTGGAGAATTCTTTATAGACACACACACACACACTCTTACCTTAAACCTCTTTCTTCTTAGTTTTTTCAAAGATATCTATCATCTTTTTACTCTATTACTGCCTTATCCTTGTTCTGTTTATGAGCTAATAAATAACTATTATCATGGAAGACATCGGTAAGAATAGTTTTGGCTGTCTATGCACATCAAGAAAAGAGTAAATCTTAAGTTCTAAAAGGAAATAAGGCATGAAAAAGTAGTATCACCTCCTAAAACTTTGTATTCTAAATGTTCTCGATCTAATGTTATTTGCCCCTTGTATTAAACCTACTTTTCATTGAGCAATGTTTGAGATAGATAAAAACAGTCTCGTATCAATTGCATTTTTCATCCTTGCATTATAAAAAGTTGCTTTATTTTATACATTTGATTCATTCAAAATTTAAAAAGTGGGTAAAGCAGATGTGCAGAAATGAATTAGCAAAAGCATTAACTGATAGCTGATTTGTAAAAGCAAGCTCTTTAAAAATTATGTATGGTAAGTCACTTAAATGTGTTTACTTAATAAATTATTTTTAGACTCTATGACCATGGTTAATAATTACACATGACATATATTCTTACTGAACAAACATAGGGTGCTAATTATAATTCTTATTATTTGGGGAAGTAGAATATTAAAAGTTAAAGTATTTTTTACAGCAGCCACTTCAAGTAAAAAGCTCTGACTGATGCCTGTGAAATTACTCAAACAGGAAGATTCAGCTCACCTGAGAAAATGCCACAAGCAGCATATTCTTTCTTTTACTCTCCCTTTCTTGAAGTAAATAAGCAAGACAAGAAAATGGAGAAAGCAGGTTAAAAGCTCAACTTCTTCGTTAATGTATTCTTCATTCACCACGTTCACTTATTTATTAGAAATAGATTGTATTGGTGCTGGTGGTCGTGTTGAACAAGATGGGGGGAATCCCAGCCCTGAGAAGCTTACAGCCTCTAAAGGAAAGTGGGTTTGGAGTAAGTAATGGTGAGTGTCGTGAAGGGTGTTATCATGGGTGTAGATAACCTGGGGAACATTACCCAGCTGGTGGGGGAGAGTGAAAGTCAAGGGAAGTTGCGTGGGTGCTAGTTAGGTGCAGAGAAGGGTAGACAGAACATTCCTGGTGAGGGTTATGAGAGCCTAAGGTGGGCAGGAGAATTTGAGGACAGGATCATTTAATATGCCTGGACTGTGGAGACTTGAGGTGAGGGGAGAGCCAGTGATGAGAGTTTAAGTCAGTAAGATAAGCAGGCTGGCCCTCTGGGCCATGTTATGAATTTTTAACTTTGCCCTGTAACCCAAAGGGAAGCAACGGAAGGATTCTTCCATGTCAGGAAACTTTGAATAAGAGATGAGGGCAATTATTTCTTCTCAATGTCTTTATAGAGTAGCACAGAGTGGCATCCATTTTGAAAGGGGAGTGGTTCCAGGTAAAGAAATAAGTAGTAATGTAAATTGGCTTGTGGGATAGGACTCCTTATTAAATTTACACCACAGGTTATTTTACAATTGGTTTCTAAGAACATGAATAAAATGACATTACCATCAACCTAAAGAAGTGAACCTCTGGGATGGGAAGATTTTGAACATTAGATCTGAATTGAAACAGATATTTGCAGTTTTTTCCTTAATTCTTTCAATATTATTGTTTGAAAGAATTTCCTGAGAGCAGCCATATTTATGTTTGTTTTCATCAATAACCCCATATTTGGATGCCCAAGCCTCTTAGTATATACCTGTCCTTGGTGTTAATATGCTTCTATACAGAAACATAAAGAGGCTCATTGCTAATATCTGCTCAAGTACAGAAAATTAAAGATTTGCAATTACGTCTGTGGCATCAACTGTACCAGAGGGCATCGATGTTGAGTTTCCAGCAGAATGCACAACTATTTCAAAAATGATGTGTGAACTGAGGACAATGCCTTTATTTTAAACCTCGTCTGACATTACACTCTGAAAAAAATTTTAAAGCAACTTCTAATGAAATAAAAACACAATTATGTCATTACTTTGGAAACCAATCATTCAAACAACAAACATTTATTGGGCACTTTATTTGTTAAGCAGTTTACATGTGTGACTTTTAATACCCCAACAGGTCTGCAAATTAGATATTTGGGGTATCTTCGCTTTATCCTGAGTTAATCAAACTCAGGATCAGAGAGGCAAGTTTTTCCTGGGACACAAAGCTAACAAGCAGTGAAAATATAATTTAAATTCAGGCCTGGCTCTTTCAGGAGGGAGTGCCATTTCACCACCATGTATTACCTCCTAAGGGTTTATTTAATATTTATTAAGTTACTTACATGGGCTAGTTGTTTTGCAGATCATGAAGCTGTACCACAGGCCATGGGAAAAATGTTAGGGAGTTGTAGATTATTAAGACTTTGCTCTGAGGAAATATTATTTGCCATCTTGGAACAGGGTCTATTCTAGCTCAACTGAGCAAAAGACAAGAGTCGTGGAGTGGTGGACTTCTTATTTTATCTAATTCTTAGTCTCTGGTAGAAAAGGGACATTTTCATGCTTGTTTAATTGCTTGTCATTTGTCTGAAAATAATTATACCCAAATGGGCAGGATTAATGAAAATTCAGTCTTCTTCTTAAGATTTCATTCAAATATGATTGATAATAAATATGGAATAATGATAAGTCTACACAATTATTCCTAAACATTTATTTTTTTTAGAAAAAAAGAAATACTAGCACTTCTCAAATTATATTTGGCTGAAGATTAGTGTTTTATTAGATGTTCATAAGTGATCTGCCAAAAAAAAACGACCTCATGGTGAAATAAATTTTGGCAATTCTTGGTTACACATGGTCAAACTTGATCTTTGTAACCAGATTTCTTAAAATATTTAATAGGCACATTGTAATTATGGGTACCCAGGTACCATCCCAAACCTATTAAATCAGAACTTCTGAGGGTAGTACCCAGGTATCAGTAGTTTATAAAGTTTTCTGGGTGATTCTGGTATGCAGACGTACTGCCGTAATGAGACATTTTTCTTAGCACATGTTCCCAATCTAAAAGGCCAGTTGTTTTTTGTATTTCACGCCCCCCCCCCATTTGTTGCAATAAGGGAAAATTATGATAAATGACACAGTAGGAAGGCTTTTGTAGTTTGTCATATATTTAGTTCTTTATTCAATAAAAGTTAATTTTGATCAGATAAACATTCAATGAATCACTCAAGGAAGGAAATGAACTAAAAATAAACCAAATTCCACGCTGTATCTTCTGATTTCTGTCCACAAGGCTTCTGGCTATCCTAGAGGGTGCAGCTGGGACCACCTCTGTGACAGAGTGTCCTCTGCCTCTGGCCCCTCTGTGCCCTGGGGCAGCCCTGCTGCAGCCCTGCTGAGAGATGAGGCCTGGATTTCATCTTTCATCTTTTTACTTCAGTCCCTTGATTCTGGCAGAGGTGTCAGGTTCTATGAAGAGGTTTCTTATTCTCTTTTAATTTGTTCAATGTGTCTGAAATTTTGTGAGATGAAGTTAATAAGGATTAGAGTTGTCTGTATTATTGCCCTTTTGAATTCCTTCCTGGAAGCCCAGTGACTTCAGGGTTCAGGCCAATCCGGGAGAGAAGACATTCCCAGAGAATGTCCCTGAGGTTACTCACATCTCTAGCCATGTCTTACAACTGTTTTGGGTCTCTCTGCTTCAGTGGGACTTCCCTGCCTATGGATCCATGAGCACCATGCTTTCTCTTTGCTGCAGAGTTTTAGCACATATTCCTCCCTGCAAGCATTTCCTTGTGTGTTTTCTGGCTAGTGCCTATCTGATATATCCTTCACAGCACAGCTCAGAGATTGCCTTTCCTGACAATGTATCCTTCCTCACTCACATGCTCATCTGGGGTAAGGGCCCCTCAGGTCTGCTACAAGTAGCACCCACCACATGGTGTCACGATGGTAAGTCACATATGTTTCTCCCCACCTGGGCTGTAGATTCATTGAAAGCAGAGTTTGTGTCTTGTTTCCCTGCCTAGTATATAAAAAATACTTAACCAATGTTTATGAGTAAATGAAAAAGCTCTCTTCACTTGCTCTCGCACACCTGTTCACACACCCACATCTTTATCTCCTTTAAGGACTATTTCTCTTCTTTTCTAAACCACCTTTTCTATTCATCAGCTGTGGCTCTGGTTGTGCCTCCTCGATATTGACATATTAATTTTGAATTAATAATTTATTTTACTTTGTACTATGTATTTTATAAATATATCTAATATGTTTTATATCCTCAAATGTTAATAGATTACAAATTTTTTAAGGTTACCTGTATTCTCTCACTCCCAACTTATAAGTATTAAATGGCTGCACAATTCTGATGGTATAACTCAGGTCTACATATTAACTTTATTGTTCATCTTCATATACAGTCTCTCTCTTTGAGCCCTCATTTATGGTTCCGGCAATTAACTTTCTGCCTGCAGACGTTCTTCATTCTTTATTTTAATAAATTAATTTCTTCTTTTGATATATGTTTACTGAGCACCTCTTCTAGGTGCTGAGGATACAATAGTAAATAAATCGGACAAACAGTCCTGCTCTGCTGAGTGGAGGCAGAAAATAAACAAGATAAACAAGTAAATTATGTAGTTTTTCATGATAATAAAGATATTGGAGAAAATATATATAATGGAAGGATAAAGAATACTGTGGGAGTTGCAATGTGAAATAGGAAGATTTCACTGATAATATGAACTTTAAGCAGAATCCTGAAGGATTGAGCTATTTGGATATCGGGGGAATAAATTTCCAGAAAGAAGCAAAGTAGGCAAAGGCCCTGGAGGGAGCATGCTTAGTGTGTTGGAGGAAAAACAAGACATCAGTGTGGCTGGAGCAGGATACATGGGAGAAGAATGGTAGAAGAAGTTGGAAAGGTATTGGGGGCAGGTATTGGGGGCAGATGTTATGGGGCCTGAGGGTCATGATAAAACTTTGTCTTTCTATCAGAACATTTATTGGGCATCTGCTGTGGAACTAACACCATATTCAGTGCTTAGGATCATATAGAGTTGCGTCAGGCTGACTCAGACTTCAGGAAGTTGAGACTCCAGCAGTGCAAGGAAAGCCCCATCCAACTTGGAAGAGAAGAAACTCAGATCCCAAGTGCTGAAGCTAAGTATATCCACTCACATGCACTCTTGGTGGGAGTGTAAACTGATACAACCTTTTTTCCTCCCTGACAGCACAATCTAGCAAAATGTATAAAATTTTCAAATATATATGCTCTTTGACCCAGAAGTTGCTCCTCTAGGATTATTTTCCCCCTAAGGAAATAGTTAAGTATGTAAAGATGTATAAGCAAGTGTGTTTATAATATACTGTTTGTAATAGTGATAAATGAAATATTCTTCAATGGGCTTAGAGAAATGATGAAACGTGATACATCCAATTAATGAAAGATTTTGTGGCTATTCAAACTGATGATATAGTTATTTAAATAAAAAGGTGATCGTGATATATACTTAAGTGGAATAAAGTTATAAAGCAAGCAAAGGAGAAATTTGTATTTATAGCATTTAAAAAGTATGTGATTTATGTGTCACATAAAGATGGAAATCTTAGATGGATATAAACCAAGGTGTTTGCAGTACTAATATTTACATAGTGGAAGTTGGAGTGATTTTTACTTTCTTTCTTATACCTCTCTGTTTGGTCTATGTCAATGGGAATACATTTCTGTTATAATCAGAAAATTACTATTTTCAGTTTGCAAAAAGGAAAGAAAAAGATAAATGCTTAGCTGGTGGCAAATCCTGTAGTCAGCATGGGTACTGACTGTCACCTTATCTCCCAGGGTGGCCTTCTAGGTCTGCACATAAACAGACTACTTGCCGTTTATCAATCTACTATCAATCTACTTTTCTTTGTCTGCCTGTCTAAGGCCACATCACTCTGACCCTCACTCTCTTCCATCCCGTCCTAAATTGCTTTTGACACCACTTACTCCAAAGTGAAAATGACAGCTGCAAATACCACAAAACAGAAGCTGGATTTATCAGCAGAGCCTGTGTACCTGGGCTTATATGTGGTGTGCCTCGTTTGAGACTTTTTGGTGGTTGATTAGAAAATGCTTCTAGATTCCCAAGAACACTTATTACTCATGGTTGTTACATTTATTTATTTATTTAAATACAAAACAGAATTTTTAATCTCAAACACTATGTTACTTTTTGAATATCACTGGTGCCTATTCAGGATTTGATTGAAGAGTTTTAGAAATGGATTTGTCCTGCCCCTTGCCTGTCCCTTATATAGTCCTGACTCAGTCAAGCAGAAAAAAATTAATAGAGTTCTGAAAGGACTAAATGAAAGCTATAGTTTCTGACCGATCCCCTCGTGGGGGCTGGAGATACCTGGGCTATGGTTAGGAGCCATTAATTCTACTTGGCTTTGACTTTGCCGACTGTGTTTTATTTCTTTTTTTCCTCCCTCGCTGAGCACTTCATTGTAGAATTTTGTATATAAAGAAAATGCTCAGCATGTATCGCAGTTTCCCGCATGTGCTCGGGTAGCGAATGCTGACAAAAGCACTCAGTGGAATACCAAAACGGCTCTTGTCAATGAGACTTTTTTTATTATGGATTTCCTAGCTCTCTGATAGGCTGCACCTTTGATTTAGAATTTCAAAAAGAATTTAATCATGAAAGAAAGTTCTGTGTGCTGGGTGAATCCGCTTGAAAGCAATTGCCTTTTATATCTTCAGGTTCTTAATCGCTTCTTCACTCTGCTGTTTTATTATCTTTCATGTTTGGATCGACATGTAAATAACCTGAGGATGATGGCTGATTTTACTTAAGGCAAATGAAAAGGTAGAAATGAAATCCAGGTCAATGGAGAAGGTGAGAATATGCCATTGGGAGAACTGAAGAGAGAGGGTGCTGATCCAATGAATCAGAGGATAGCTTTTAATGCCTAAGATTTTGCATCAGAAATATGAGAGTATTTCCTATTCATTTTCCTCAAAGTGAGTTGCAGAGAATAGTAGTGCAATGAGGTGTTCTAGCATAAGTGTTCCAAGGTAAGATATGGTTGGGAAGTACTATGTACTGTATGCTATCAGTTATTTATTAGATGTATTAGTGCTGAGAAGACTTGCCATAAGGTTTTATTTTTTCATACCTGTCATTTTCCTAACTTGTTTGCCTACTGAACTCTTTTAGCAAAACTGCTTATCACTACCTGAGTTTTTGTTCCTTTCTTCCTTTTGGGAAAGTGAAAAGATTCATGAATTCTCTATACTCAAAACAACAAGACATGTACTCTGGAACCCAAAGTTAGGATACAAAAGTAATATATTAGGAGTTTTCAACTTTATTTCTAATTTTATAAATTTAAAAAGATACACAGAGCAAATATGAAAAAATGTTAACAGTTGTTATTTTTGAAAAGCGATTATGGGTTATGCTCTTGTTATTGTATGCTCAACTTCTGAGAACATCCATTAAGATTCATGGAAAATATAAACATTTGTCGTATATAAAGTATTGAAATAATAACGATTTATCTGTTCATTTATTCAACAAATGTTTATTGAGCACTGAAAATATGCCATGCACCATTTTTGGCACTTGTGATATACCAGTAAATAAACAGAGAAAGATCTCTGTCCTTGAGGTAACAGAATAAGGTATTCATTCAATAAATATTTATGGATTGTCAAGTCTTGCTTCTAATAATGTCTGAGTTACTCCTCTCTGACTGACCCTTCTGTAGTTAGCAACCATAAATTTTAGACTAAAACAAAACAAAAACATTAGCCAGAGGTGCTGGACAGCAGCAAAATACAGGCAGAATTTTGTAAAAATTTCCAGAAAGGAAGGGAACCAACGCTTAGAGGAAGGGAAAGACACTAGGCGAGTGCCATTTTCAAGGCTTGTAACTGAGTGAGGGCCCCAGTTTGCCTTATATAGTTGTAGAATAATAAAAGTGTAATAGGAAATCTGAATTCTTTTCTGTTCTGAAGAATCAAAGAACAAAATTCTGGACAATACAGCCTCCGGAAAGTGGTGAAACCTGAGAAATGGAGCCTAAAATTTTGTGTGTAAACATATCTAAGCTCTCTGGCTGAACCCTGAAGCATGGATATTCGGGCAGATGCCAAGGAGCCCACCTGAGGATGACATTTAGACTGTTGTCCAAGAGACTGTGTTTGAAGTTTGAGGCTCACCATGCTTATTGCCTGCTGACATGAACAGACTCAACAACCAGAACACTCTTTAGAGGAATAAAACAGAATCTAGCAAACCACAATCCAAAATGACTTCATATACAAAATAATCAGGAAAATTTGATTTATTTTCAAGAGAAAAGAAAGTAAACAAAGACAAATTCCAAGATGAGCCAAATGTTGGAATTAGCAAGCAAGAATTTTAAAGTGGGTATTATAGTGATGCTCGATGGCATAAAGAAAATAGGCTCATAATGAATTACAGGAGAGTAATTTGTAGCCGAGATGTGAAAAGAATGACAAAGAGTGAAATGGAAATTCTAGACCTAAAACATGCAATATTTAATTTTACTCTGCATATTTGAAGTGTTTTGTGATAAATATTGTGAAAATTATTTATGAACCACTCAATATGAACTGGCATTGTGTAAGGGCCTTCGTTTCCCAAATGAAGAATAAGTGGTTTTTAATTCTCAAAGATCTCTTTGTCTGGGAGAGAAACGGACATATAAACCATAAAAACACTACACTCTAAATCCAATAGAGATGAATGTGAATTATTACTGCAACATAGAAAACGGTCTCGTCACTCAGACTGGGAGTGGTCATGGGTGGTGGGGGCAGGTGTCTGACATTAGCCAGTGCTTGTGCTGAGTCCTTAGGGATGAGCAGTAGTTAGCCAGGCGAGCTGGGGAAAGCTGGCGACAGGAGGAAAGGGCATTCCAGGTAAAGGAGAGAGCGTGGGCAAAGACCAAAAGAGGAAAGACAGCACACGGTGTGCAAACACTTGCATTTTGGCATAACTAAAGTTTGAATTATAAAAAGAAGTTGGTGGGATATTAGATGTAATCAGAGACCAGACTTTGCAGTTTGGGCTCATCTATAGGGAGCTATAGAAGGGTTTTAAATAAGGAAATAACATGAACACATTTGACTCTTAGACTGACTACGCTGGCAGCTGTGAAAAATAGAATTGAAGTCTTGCCTCTAGAAGGGTAATTAGAAGGCTGTTACAGTAATGAGACTTGATGAAAGTCTGAATGAGGACATATATTTTAAGAATGGGGAAGAAGGAGGGCTTCATTTAAGACATAGGAAGAAGGCAAGGTTGGATATGGGTTTAGGATGACCATACAATTTATCTTTTACAAAGGGCACTTTAGAGAGTGAAAGTTGGCATTTTAATACTTATGCCAGGGCAATGGGCAATGAATGGTACAGGCCAGGACAAATGGGATGTATTGTCATCCAAAATATGGAGGAGCACGAACTGGAGGCAGGAGCATAGATTCTCTCTGAGACTCCTGGGTTGGATGGCAGAGATAGGAACGGGTGTAAAAGTAAAGATGAAGAGGTACAATGAAACTTATGATTTATTTGTTCCTGCTCTAAGCAATTTACAACCTAGAGAAAACTGAACTGATTGTTGGCTGCAGTAGTCAAGGAGAGAAGTGGCATCTGAACTGGACTATAAAGGATGTAGGATTTAGATCTCCCAAAAGACAGGAGACTTAAGACGGGGGTGACCTCTGTGCCTTTAGCTCTGAAAATAGTATTTTTAAATAGACCTATGTTTTGGATTATCTAAAAGTTTCTAAAATGGAAATAACTCAAGTACCCATTGTTATAGTTTTAGGAGTCCAAGTGAGAAATAGACACAAAAGGAGTCACTATATCTACTTCGTTCTTACTAGTTCTGTACTGGAGCAGGTGCCTGGACCTGCAACCACAATTGTGCTTGCCTTCTTTTTATTTATTTACTTTCTTTTTTTAAATTTCAGAATATTATGGGGGTGCAGTGTGCTTTCTAATGCCTGCTCCATGAATTTGGATCTTGGAGAGGAGTCTCTAAGGAAGGCAATTATCACTCGCCCTGGTATCCTTGTTGTCAGAAGCATTCTATATAACTTCTAGATGGAATTCCTATTCAGACAGAAAGTCATCCATTCACAAGAGGAATCAATCTCTCATTTGTATCAAGCCCTAAGAAAGGGGTTGAACAGATGACTGTTATGTCATTATATTGTTCCAATTAGAAGAGGAAATTATTATAATTGATGTCAGGTTCTTTATACCAGTTGGATAACTCACTCCTCTTTCCATGTGAAGGAGTGAACAAGTGGTGGGAGAGGAGATAGAAGTTTTACTGACATGCTATCCTCTCCTGGAGCTGAAGTTATATCATGAAAATATGAAGGTAGGAGAGTTGAGTCACTCCCAATACCCTTTGTATCTCCGTCATAACTCAAGTCCAATCTTGCTGTACATTTCAGAAATGCACTAAATATGTTCTCATGTGGCAAGAGCACATGTTATAGAACACCTTCACTGTGATAGCTTGCCTGCAAGAATTCTCTTTTTTATTCACACAAGTGGTTTCAGGATATTGCTATCCTCACATTTGTAGATTTATATTCCATTGCAAATTCTTTAAACTGTAATTTTATTTTGCTTCCATTTTTGTCTGATTGATTTCTTTTGAACAAGATGCATCTTTTGATCACTGTCTTTGTGATGAATTCTATACCACCAGGTCTCAGGAATATTTATGAGGTAAAATTGATCTTTTCTGCTAAGTCTGAAGTTCATCTTGACTTTTTTCCCCTATCCTATATTATATGCATTGGTATATTTGCTAAAATAGTGATTGATTTTTGTACTTTCGAATATGCTCTCCTTTGAATTACTGGGCACCTCATCCATTGTTAATTTTTTTTTATGTCAGAAGTAATGTTGACTGTCTTTATATTTTTCTCATTTTAACTGGGAATATTGCATCTTTTTAATTTAAAGTCCTCTCAGTCAGAAGAACAAATTATTTTCTTCTCAGTTGTCACGATATGCTTTTTGTCAGGGGCATTCTATAAGCTGTAGGTGGAATTCAAGAATTCATGCCCTCTGCCCTCTTCCCAAAGGCAAGGAAGAATGCTCTAATGTATATCTTCCCATGGAATTAGTGGCTTTTTGTGGGGAGAGGAAAATCTCACCCTCGGGATTAGATGACATCATTGGAACCCATTTTTCTCCTTTATTCCCTGCCAGATGGGCTGGGATCCCCACACTTCTATCTGGAACGAGTTCCTGATCATGGAAGGCCTAGAAGTGTTGAGTAGAAGAGAGACGAGAAAGCCCGGCAAGGACAGCTTAGGTAAGCTTGGCTCTGGGGCTCTGGAAAAAAGGCTTTGTTTTCCATGCTGTCATTAAGAGAATATGAAGTTTTACAGAGCCAAAAAAGGAACACATTTGGCCTCATTTTAGTTAAAGCCTAAAGCTGAAGGGTTAGAAGTAATGCCCATAGCTCATCCAGCCCAGCGTTAGGGAAAATATCACAGAGCTATCCTTATATTTACAAACGGAGGTTTCTGTTCCATTCTTCAGGAGGAAATGGTGTCAGAGAAGCTTTTAGCCAACTTCTTCTTCCCACAAGGAGAGTGAGGCTAATTCAGTTGGTGACATAAGAGAGCACTTGGAAGCTGCTGAGTCCCATTAAGAGCACAGCCACTGCACTGTGGCTCTCGTGACACGGGGCCTCTCTTGCATGCTCTCATACACACATACACACACACACACACACACACACACACACACAGTGACTTGGAGTTCTCTACTCTCTGAATTTCAGTTTCTTCAAGGCTGTGACTGCCTGAGTCCATCAGGCTGCCTACTTCCCAGTAGATCTCAGTAACTAAGAGGTGTCAGCCTGTTCTTCTGTTAAACTAAATCAGACCTCCTGAGACAGCTCTCTGCTAAGCTACCCAAAGGGACATGGAAATGAATCTCCAGGCCCAGACTCTGTGAGCACGATTACTCATCTCACATGAATTTACAGGAACGGATAGGAGGTACGGCAAAACTTCTAGAAACACGTGTCTGAAGTCAGTCTCCAGTTCTTACCTTCCTACCACCCTCTAGTAGAGCACCTTTCCCCACCACGCTGTGGAAACTTCCCTTGTCAAGATCATTATTAACTTCTGTATTGCAAGATCCAAAGATTGCTTCTCTGTATTCTTTTTAATCACTGTGCAGCATATATATGTAGCTGATGGTTCTTTCTTAATGCACTGTCTTTTCTTGGCTTTTTGGATACTACATTTTCTATACTTTCTTTCTACTTCATTGGTTACTCTTCCCATATTGCCTGTGGCCTGCTTCAGAGCAGCCCACAAATTTCAGAGTGCCACACAGTTGGCTCTTCTCTATTTTTCTCTTTCTCCATAACTAATCTCGTTTAGTTCTTTGGTTTAGATGACATTTGTATTCAATGATTCTAAAATTTATAACTCCAGCTTTGGCCTTTTATTTGAGATTCAGAGCCGTATGTACAACTACTTTTTTGAAGTCTGTGTTTGGAAGTTTAATAGTCATCTCCAGTTTAACATTCACAAGGCAGAAGTAAACTTGCTTTCCCCCCAATTTTAATTCTCTTACCTTATTGCACTGTCCTCCCAGCTGGCTAATTAAAAGTCACTTCCTGTATTTCTCTTTCTCACAAGCTCCAGATCTGAACCATAACAAAACACAGCCTAAACCAAACAGCTTCTTCCCTTCTCTACTAACCCAGATCATGTCTAGCTGGACTAACGCAACAGTCCACTGACTCTTCTCCTCTTCTCTAGTTACAACCTCTGCTCCAGGAAACAACCAGGCACTGTTTAAAAAAGGTAAACCTGATTGTGTCTTTCCTCTGCTAAAAATATTTAATAAAACCCGAAGTTCATACATTATTTCCACCCTCCCACCCACTCTCTAGTCTCATCTTCTGTCACTTTCCCCCCTTTCCTTTATTTCAGCTACATTGCTTGTGCTTATCGTAGGACTTGTTGCACCAGCTGTTTCTTATCTCTGAAATGTTTTTCCCTCCAAGGTCTTTGCATTGCCAGTTCTATTTCTGAGCTTCAGCTCAAAAGTCATCTTCTCAGCCCTTCCCTTATCAACTAGTTACCATTTCACTCACCACCCATAAACACTGTTTTTCTTGTTCGTATTTTACTCCTCTTGCCACGATGATGTGTGTGTGTATGTTTGTGTGTTTATTGTGTGTCTTTCACTAGAAAGTTAGTTTCTGATACCTGGAATCTTGCCTGTCTAGTTGTCTTTCACATCATCTAGAGAAGTGCTTAGCAGAGAGTTGGCTCTCAGTAAACACTTGTTGAAAATGAATGGATAATATACCACAATGCTTTTTCTTTTTTTTCCCCTAAATTTCTGTCCCAGGTATATTGTTCACTTTCTACTCAGCCTTGTTCGTTTCATAAGCAGTTCAGTCTTCAGCAGTGAGTCACCAACTACCATGATGCATCCCTTCTTCCTGAGGCAGTTGCTTGGTTTTCTGGCTCTTGTGAAGCTGCAGATCTTCCTTGATATAGAGACATGGGCTGCCTCTTCCCTATGGGGTAACTCTAGACACTTTTTCCTGAGTCATAGTCTTCTACCAACCTCCTCTTGGTCCCCTTGTACTTCTTTAGAATATTTTCCTTTAGGATTCTCTTTGATTATGATACATCAATATGTGTGACAACTAGTCTGTGAACTGTTGACTAAACATCTGGGACAGTTCCAGTTCACACCTGTGGTCTCAGCATAATTATTAAAAACACCCCTTTCTGTTATCAAAATTGTCTCAGTTTGGACAATATATCTTGTGGTCATCCTTACCACGTACAGTTAGTTATTCCTGCTATTTGGTCATTGAACCTCTGTTTCCCCAGTTTTTCTCTCTGGCAAGGGGTCTCAGGTGGCATTGTACTGTCAGTGCATCCCCAGGGAACCTCAGCATGGACTGTCACATCTGGCCATCGAACTCCAATTCCAGCTTTGTGGCCACTACCTTCTTCTACCTGAGCAGACAGACTCATTTATCTAGGTGAGACAAATTAGCAATTAACAATTAACCTCCCCTTGGAAATGCTGAGCTGGGCTTTGCATAGGGAATTGCCTGCCGCAGAAAGCTGAGTCATCAGCAAAGAACCCATAGCCTTCAATATTTAAAAACTCTTCATCTCTTTCTGCTTCCTCCTCTTCTGCCAAATGAATTGCTTAGTGTTTGTTAACAGGGCCTGCTAATCAAAACTAAAATGAAATGAAATTTGTTTCTCATTTATTCTTTCCTTTTTCATTTTATTTTGTATTCCGTGGAGCACTTGTGCCTCACTGACATACTCTTCATGGATCAATGGCAAATGATTTTACTCATTGATTATATTTGGTTAGCAAAATCCTTTCATGGCTATACTGTGTTAGCCATTGATTTGTGTAACTTAAAATGCTATGGTATACTCCTTTTGTATAGTCTATAATTCAGATTTCTACCACTGAATTATATTAGTCTTCATCCAAATTAGTTACAATTTGTCTCATCTCACAAGGGACTGCTATAACATGGGGTGATGTTTCACTGTAGCAACTGTGATTTTGGCTCAATCTGTCTCAATACAGTCAGCCCTCCATATCCACGGGTCCTATAGCCATAGATTCAACCAACGCAGGGTTGAAAATATTCAGAAAACAAATAATAAAAATAACAATATAAAAATATTAATACAAATACAATATAACAATGATTTACATAGCATTTACATTGTATTAGGTATTGTAAGTAATCTAGAGATAATTTTAACTATCCTGGAGGCTGTGCGTAGTTTATATGCAAATACTATATCATTTTATATCAGAGACTTGAGCACCTTTTGGTATCTGTTCCTGGAACAAATCCCCTGCAGATACTGAGGGATGACTATATATTCTTTTGAGTATTCTGACACCATTTTGCCAACATTCTCTCTCTGTGGTGTGCACTAATATTTTTGCTCTGATGTAGCCTATTTAGTATGGCATTAGTTGACTTTTGGAGGCTTTTCTTTAATCTATGAAGACTGTTACCAACTCCATTGGTGCTTTGACCTGCAAATGTTAATTCTATTCGTTTGTGATTAAGTCTTTAGATTCTTAGTTCTGAGGTTTTTGTTGTATTGCTTAGCTTTTGCTGTGTAACAACTTGTCTCAAAACTCAGTTGCTTAAAACAGTAATCATAATTTAGCTCACACTTCCATGAGTTGGCAGTTTGGGTTGAGCTCAGCTGGGGATTGTGTGCTGATCTTGGCTGGGCTCTCGCGTGTAAATGTAGTCACATCAGGTGTCTCTGCTTCTGGGGCTTGCTTGGCAACTGGCTGGGGTGAGGGGGCAGCTGGGCATGTGTTCCTCATCATCCAGCACCCTGGGCTTATTCACATCATTGCAAAGCTTCCAAGGACATCAAAAGGACAAGCTCCAATGCACAAGTGATTTTTAAGCTTCTGCTTACGGCACATTTACTAATATCTAACTGGCCAGGGTAATTTATATGGCTAAGACTAGTATCAGTTGGGAAGGGCACTGCAGGGTTATTAGGACCTTGGGATCTTTTATTGAAAACAATTTATCAAAAGATTTTACATGGACGTATTGCCATAATTATGTTTTATGTGTGGAATTCAACGAAAGTTACACATAAAACCTAAGGAGCTTTAGTTACAAAAGCATGAAAAGAACCCTGTTGTTAAGTTTCACCCAGTTATATTCTTTCTATGACATAATCCTAGGGAACAACAGTTTAGGAGAGATTCTAATATATATTAGTCAGTGTTACGGACTCAATTGTGTTGCCCACTACATTTGTATGTTGAAGTCTTAACACCCCAACCCCGTAGCTCAAAATGTGATCATATTTGGAAATAGACCTTTAAAGAGGTAATTAGGATAAAATGAGATCATCTGGGTAAGCCCTAATGCAAAATGACTGGTGTCCTTATAAGAAGAGGAGAGTGGGATACAAGCAAGTGTGCACACAGAAGAAAAGCTACGTGAGGACGCAGTGAGAAGGCAGCCATCTGCGAGCCAAGGAGAGAGGCCTCTGCAGATACCAAACCTGCTGACATTGGAATCTTGGACTTCTAGCCCCCAGAACTGTGAGTAAATAAATTTCTGTTGTTTAAGGCATCCAGTATGTGGAATTTTGTTATAATAACCTTAGCAAACTAATACAGTAAATATATTTAAGTTAGAAGTCAATTAAACTATATGTCCCATAACGTATCTACTAAAGAAATACTTATTCTCTTTCTAGCATTATATTAAGATGTTAAGAATAATGCAAAAGAGAAATCCATTTTATTTATTCTTTTAAAAATCATTGAGTTCTGACTCTGTCCAAGAAAACTATTTTAGTATTTTTGTTATCTCTGTACAAAAATAGATTGTAATACAGTTGGAAAGGAGGGATTGAGACTTTGGGGGGGGGGGGAGGGAACACATGCTTATATAACAATGTGTATCAACTTCTCATAAAACCTATTTCTTTCAATTATTATTGCTTTTTAGTATGAATTCACACAAGTCTGTGTGTTCCTTTAGGATAAACGGTGTCTCCTTTGTCTCTGCTGTCTAGTACGTAACAATTGAAAAATATTTCCAATTAAATGTTGCATACAGTGTGAACTAGAACAATGACAGAAAGGTTTCAGGCTTAGTCTGTGAAAGGGAGACAACCTCAAGGTTGACTGGGACCAGGCACAGCTGAAACGAGTGGGCATAGGAGCTATTCTGCCGAGCTCTGCAACCAGGACATCCAGGCAGGAACTTCTCTTTGGCCATTCCAGGAAGCTCCTGGCAAGTAGAAGCAGGTTTTCATCCCAGGGCTAATCATTCCATATTTTTTCGTAGGTTCGATTTGATTTTTGTTTTAGGAGGGGAGCTGTCTTTGTGACCTCATGTTTTCATCCGTTATTATCCTAAGGGTTATGGATTCCTTAAAGAATGCTGTATATAAGAATGTGATATTCTGGTTCAGATGATGATGTGGACTGCAGGTTTATGTGCCTCCCAAATTTATATGTTGAAATCTTAACCCCCCAGGGTGATGGTATTAGGAGGTGGGGACTTGGGAGGTAATTAGCTCCCGAGGGTTGTGCCCTCATGAATGGGATTTGTGCTGTTTCCAAAGGAGCCCCAGAAAGCTCCTTCTCACCTTTTCTGCCATGGAAGGCCAGCAGAAGGCCCTCACCAGAACTCAACCATACTGGCACACAGATCTTGGGACTTCCCGATTCCAGACAGTGAGAAATGAGAAATAAGTTTCTGTTGTTTGCTAGCCACTCACACTATGGCACTTTGTTATAGTAGCCCAAACTGACTAAAACAGAGGGTATCCCTCAAAAAAAAAAAAATTCCAAGTAGGGAATAGTGGCTTGGAAATGGATTTATTTTAAGGCCTTGTGGGAAAGGTGAGTCGTAATTATTTCAGCTATAAACACAAAAGCTTGCAGGGAGCACAGCTCAACTTTGCACATGGAGGCAGTACTCATTCACAATTTATGCAAGGAAAGGAGATTGCCTTTAGGTTTTCCATAGGAGAGCCAGGTGTCAAGGTTATCATATCACTGTCCCACACCTCAAGGTGTCTGCTCTTAACAACTTCGCAGTGGTGGCAACATGTCAACTTCTGGGCCACTTCCAGCAGGAATTAAAGCTGGGGTGGGACTTTTGGAATTAAAGCCAATAGCTAGGGGAAGCGACCTCTCCTGAAACTGACAGAGGCTCAGGTGTGTAGAGAATATGAAATAAAAAGTGGGAGTAGAAAGTGCGAATAGAAGGATTAAGCAAAAAGACCTAAACCTCAAACTATTGGAAATACTGTTTTTTGTACGTTGCAGTATCAGTGAATTTGTTTCTGTTTTCGGTGGATTTAGTCTTTAGCCAAGCTAAAGGGCTATATATAGCTACCAAATAATTTTACATAGACATAGATTGTTGTTGCATTACTTTCATGAGCATTAAGTAAACAGTATGGAATCATGGATGTATGTAGATTTAAGAAGTGCTATATGAAACTGATGCTATGTGAATGCTATATGAAAATAGATGTTGATGAGATAAAGTCAACATCTCTGAAAAACTATGCATTTCACTGAAGAATACTCTATAGGCAAATGATACTGATTTTAAATGGAAAGAGCATGGGTAAGAATCATGCTCTTTCCATTTAAAGAAAAAAAAATAGCAATTGCAAACGTGGAAGTACATCACTTTCAGATTGGAAAGTGAGATTATGAGAGAAAATGGTGTCTGGGCCAACCCACATGGCCTGTGGGACCTTCCCACATGGACTGCAGAGTCTTGGAGGGACGGAAAAACTCACCTTTCGGGTGGAATGAGTTGAAGAGGGATGAGAGGAGAGAGTTGAGGGCCAGAAAGACCTTTTTCTGTCTTCCAAGGGAATAAAAAATGAGCTGCTAGGTGTAGCTGTTCCCCTGACCAATTTAATTTTAAATTTATATATTCGGATAAATAATACATTCTCATTTAAAAAAAAAACCTTGAAAGGTACAAAGTATAAAATGAAAGTCCTTCCCAGCCCTGAGCTCTAATTCCCCATTTCCCCACCCTTTTCGTGTTTCTATTTAAAGAGTATCTAGGAATTAAGGTGCATTTTCACCTGAAAAAGAAGAAAAAATAAACTTAAATGGTTGCATACTATGTTAGTAATTCTGCACCTTGGTCTCTTCATTTAATACCTTTTGGGACATATGCCATTTCAGTACATATAGAAATACATCATTAAACAAAATATTCCAGAGTACTCTATTATTTGGAGGTGCCTTAGATGACATGAAGGCATAATGGCTATATTCTCATGTTTAGGGGTTGGTTTTGTTCTCCTACCTTCTTGAGGTAAATGCTTATCTCATTACTTTTTATTGGGATGAAGAGAAGTTGGTTAAGGGGTATAAAAACATAGTTATTAATAGATAGAAGGAATCATTCTAGTATTAGTACAGTAGGAAAAAAAATAATTTACTGTATATTTCAAAATATCTAGAAGAAAACTGTAACATTCCCAACACAAAAAAATATTAACTGTTTGAGGTGATGGATGTCTACCTCAGTTATGCTGATTTGAATATTACACATTGTATACAAGTATCAAAATATCACATATACCCCCAATATGTACACTTATATCAATAAAAATGAATATATTTATCGAGGCTAAAAAATTGAAAGAATATATGGCTATGAATTTGCCTCTGATATATTTCACAAAAATCCTTATTGTAGCACCATTAATAATTTCTAAATCATCTGAAATTTCAGTTTTAATTATTTGTTTGACTCAAAAACTGTTTAAAACGTTTTATTCTCCTTCAAGGAGATAGTTTTTGTTTACATGTTTTCTTTTGACAATTAAAATAGTTTGACTTCTTATTTATGTTGTTATTTTAACAATTAAAAAAATAAAACAACATATTTCTATGGAAGTGGTGTTCTACGTTGAGTCTCACCTAACAGCACTCAGGAATCTTTCACTGCTATACCTTAAACCTGGCCCTGTTATTACCAACTACCAGAATTATACAAGCTTGCAAGGAAATTATTGAGATTTAGGAAATGTGTACTGTAATCCAACCAACAACAGTGAGGATACCACACAGCTAAATTATACATTCCATGCCATCAAGACCGAATGTAACTCTGCTACTTATCGCACACTAGTAATTGATGTCTCCTACCCTATTTGACAGATACATAAATCTAATATTTATCTTACATTACTTAAAGGAAATTTTCTTCTTTGTGATTAAAAACCTCCAGCAACTTTGAAGGGCAAACCTTTCCTGTACCCTCTCATAAGGCGATATGTACTTTAATTCATGCTTTAGGATGACTTTCCTCACTCTGTAACTCAAAAACTCCACTCCCCTCCTCCCTAGACTGCCAAGTACAGTAGTTTTGTTTAAAGCAAGCTGCAAAGGTGGCCAGTGATGATTTGGCTAAAAGATTAAGCCTGACTCCACAAGACATTCAGTTGCAACAGTAACCTCGAAGGTGTGAGTACAGTTGATCCTCTGTATCCACGCCTTCCACAACCACAGATTCAACCAACTGTGGATCAAAAATCTTTGTGGGGAAAAAATAAAAACAATACAATCAGGAAAAAATACCACAAATAGAAAACAATACAGTAGAACAGTTATTTACATGATATTTACATTGTATTGGGTATTGTAAGTAATCTAGAGATGGTTTAAAGTGTACAGGAGGATATGCATAGGTTATATGCAAATATGCATTTTTATATCAGAGACTTGAACATCTGTGGATTTCGATATCCATGGGGGTTCTGGAAGCAATCCCCTGTGGCTACTAAGAGATAACCACTGTACTATGTAAATGAATGCAAAGCATCTATCTATGGGGAAACTATTTGGCCCATATTCAGGCACTAGGTGGGCCATGCTCAAAAAGATGTCACTCTGCATTTCTCAAGTATTTGTGTTATTTGCTCTATCAGAGAGGATGGAAGGAGGCAAAAGGACCCTTTCCTTTTTTGTAAAAGGCATGGTGATTTGGGGGAATATAAGAGAAAGAAACACTGTTATGGTGTTTAACAACTTTTAATAAATCAGTAATTTTATAACTACCAAGAAATGGGTCAGTGAGAGAACAAAAAGTATGAAAAAACAAAGTCATGTGACCTTAGCTGCTTTTATTTTTCACTTTTTTCCCCTCCAATCTTGCAAATGATTTTTGGGCAAAAGTAGTTTATGGATTATAAGTCATAACATTTCTAGGGTTAGGAATGATATTAGTTTGTGATATAATACTGTTAATATCTAATTAAGTGATAGCTCTCTTTATGACTGCTTTCTGAGCACAGCCTTATAACTGTGCCTTAGAGTCATTTATAGACTGTAGACTAGTTGAAATGAGTAATAGTCTAATGTAACAATTACTTTGAAATGTAGTAGACCATGTTCTCTTTCTGGAACATGAAATTTCTTTCCCCAGAGGGACTTTTGTCAATGTAATTCCTACATGAGACTCGTACACAAATTTACAGAATTACTGATGAGGAAATCTCTGCTCTGGAAAGACCATTACATGGCAGGAGGCATATTGAATAGGGCCTGTGAAGACCTGGGTCCTTGTCCCAGCCCTTCCTCTAGCTCTATGAGTGATCCTGTGCATGCCATTTCAGCCTCTTTGGGCCTCAGTTTCTTCATCCTCAATATAAGAGAGTTAGAATATAAATATAAGGGGTAGAGACTAGGATGACTATGATATCTACATTCCTTGGATGTTTGCAGACAAATGTTTTAATTACCTGGATTTTATGAGGAATTTATGCTATTTTATGTATCAGAAATCTTCATGGAAAGTTAATTCAAACGGAAGGATTTCTTTTCCGTTAGAAAAATACTTTTGAGTAACTATTGATCATTGTGGGAACTGCTGGATAATCCAACATAATGAACTGATTATTTTCTTATCCACAAGAAGAAAAAAAAAGAATGTGCCTCTTAAAAATGAAAAACAACCACAACGCAAAAACAGTTATACATTTTTGAATGCAAAATGTTAAATATTTTTTATTGTGGTAAAATGCTCATAACATAAAATTTACCATCTTAATCTTTTTAAGTGTACAATTCAATGATATTAAATACATTCATATTGTTGTACAGTCATCACCACCATCTATTTCCAGAACTTTTTGATCCTGTGAAAGTAAAACTCTTTACCTATTAAATGACAACTCCCCATCTCTCCCACCAACTAAAGCCATGGTGCCCATGGGCCATAACTTTTAATTCTTTAGTTGTCTTCCTTCCATCCTCATTCTCTTTGACCTCTTTGTAGGACTGGACACCATTAACCAGCTTTGGCTTTTTGAAATTATCTTTTTTAACCTCTCTATTTTTTTCCCAACTGCTCTTGCTGCTTTTTACACCATCTCATCTTTTTCCTTCCTTCATAATTGGATACTTAGAAAAACTTCATTTATTCTCTTCTTGCTAACACTTTTGTCTAAGACATCAACTTTTGTGTGTATGACTTTATCACAGTTATTCAGACAATTCAGAAATTTGAGCCTCTGGTCCTATTGTGGTCCTCTAATTTCTGCTGAGAACATTGCCACTGAAGAGTATTGCCATTACGTCATACTTGAGGTTCATCCTTTTATCATCTCTCACACAATTAGTTCCTCTGTTTTCTCTCTGTTTTGCTGCTTTTTAAATTTACCTAATCAAATTCTCCCAGAAACTCAAGTATTTTATATCTGTCTTTTATTCTCTCTTTCCATTGCTGACATCCAGGGATACCTCCTGGTGGCCTGCCTGGTGTCAAACATCCTCCTCCTCAAGATTAACGCGCACACCATCCCATTCAGCTTCCCCTAAAACTGGTTTGCCCAAAGCCATCGCCTCTCTGCACCTATTTCTCACTGTCTTGTGTCTGAACTTCTCTGTTTTCAATTTTCTCAAACAGCATTTCATCTCAAATATTTATTCTATACTCTAGTCATGCTGGTGTCTTTCCTGCTTCTTGGGTATTCTTCATACTGTGCTTTTATTAGTGTGATTCCTATTTTCTGAGCACCTTGTGTTTTCCTCTAGGTATGACCTGACATATGAAGCCCATTCTAATTCTCGCTGATCTCCCTTTTCTCTAATTTACACAGGAATTTTAGCATTTCTTATAGTCCTAGATTGTCTGCTATTTTTGTATTTATTTTGTACCACCCTCCCACCCCCAACTTAGTTGCAAATTCCTGGAGGGCATCAGTACAGAGCTACTGAACAACTGAAGATATTTCATCAGACAGAAATGTCCTGGGTTTTAAATAATTGTAAAAAGGACAAGGTTAAAAATATATCAAAGGAAGTTGGAAAGCTTCTTCTAAGTAAATGAGTGTTAGCCAAATAACTTGTGTTTTTCGGGTTGACCTTATTCCAGTGCAGTTGTTGAGATCATGTTTTGGGAAGCACAGCTATGGATTCTGGAAGGGGGCCAGAGAGTCAGAAGCTGGAAAAAGCTCCTATGTAGATACCAACCAGATTAAGCTGTGGCTTATCAACAGATTACTCTTCATGTGATTGTGATTAACTCATGATTCAGCTTTTTGTCTTAAAAAAGAATGTTACCAAAGATTTTGTTGCTCATGCAGTCATAAAGTTATAAAGAAATTTGAATATTTTGAGGGTGAATTTCCCTGTTTAGAAGAAACTTTCTGCATTGTATATACTCAGACATTAGATGGAAGTAGAGAGTTATAAAGTCCAAAGATATAAGGTCACACAATCTAAAGACCTAAAGATCCCTCCCATGAGTCAGAATATGAGATGAATTTACATTTGCATGATCAGTCTGAAAAGAAGTTTATCAGATATATTGATGTTTTCACATAAACTGGTTTTTGGCTTCATTTTTTCCCTATTGTTTTTATCTTTTCAATTCCATTTATTTCTTATCTTTAAATTTCCTTTCATGTTGCTTTTATTTTATTTTATTCTCCCCTGCCCCAGTTTCTTAAGCTATAAATAAACTCTTTATTGATTTAATTTACTTCTTTACTAATATATACATTTAATCTTATAAATACTCTTCCAAGCACTGTTTTTGCTACCTCTTCTATTTTACATGAAGTTAATAAAATCTAGAAATAGGGAGTCACTTTCTCAGAGTCACATTTGTCAGCAAAGAAGTATCTTGGCTGAAAATCTCTTTATTAAAATATTTCACAAAGTTACTCAAAGTTATTTTTTTAAACTAGTGTAGAGCAGATATATGATCCTTGATCTGGATAGCGGACTTATATTCACATAACTTTCTGTAGTATTTTTGGTGGATTTTTGCTTATTTGTTCCTTTTCTTATTAGTCACTTTCTAATCAATGTATTTTATTTATAGCTTCTGGTTGGTATTAATAGCGTGGATGTAATAACAAAATCAAGTGAATTCAGGGATCCATTTGGGCATCCAGTGTATGACGTTGGCTTTAAAAATGTAACTGAATAAATATAGAGTTTTTTTTATTTGCCTGATTTCAAAATATTTGAGCTCATGTTTTGTTCATCTTTATACCAAGTGGCTAGTATAATAATAGGCTGCTCTTTGTATACTGAGTGCTCAATGAATAGGTGTAGAATTGTTACTCTTGGTTAACTCCAGTGAGTGTTTTTTTTTTTTTTTATCAAAAAGTCCCAAAATAAATGTTGATGTGGATACAGAGAGAAAGGAACACTAATACACTGCTGGTAGGACTGCAAATAGCACAACCTCTATGGAAAGTAATATGGAGATACCTCAAAGAACTAAAAGTAGAACTGTCATTTGATCCAGCAATCCCACTATTATTTACCCAATGGAAAAAACCACATTTTTACAAAAAAGACACATGCACTCGAATGTTTATAGAAGCACAATTCATAATTGCAAAAATGTGGAAGCAGCCCAAGTGCCCATCAATACAAGAGTGGATTATTAAAATGTGGCATATGTATACCATGGAGTACTACTCAGCCATAAAAATGGTGACTTGATGATGCTGCCTTATATCAAGCTGAATGGAACTGGTGACCATTCTTCTAAGTGAAGTATTACAAGAATGGAAAAACACTGCGTGTACTCACCATTACATTGGAACTAATCAACACTTACGTGCACATATGGAAGTAACAATAATTGGAAATCAAGCAGGTGGAGGGGGGAGAAGATGGGTAAATTCACACTTAATAGGTACATTGCACACTTTGACTCAAATGGTTCAAAAGCAATATGGTAACCAAAATTTTGTATCCCCATAATATTCTGAAATAAATTTAAAAAATAGAATCTCAATCTTTTACAAAAATTCAGTGAGAATTTACAAAAATTCAGTGAGTCTTACCCATGTGGTAGATAAGATTTAGTGAAAGATAAAAAAATCATGAAATATTAAAAATAGGTGTAGAATTTCGTTGAAAGACTTAAGAAAATTATTTTGGACACATGAAAAGTCCCTGGTAAGAATTAGATCCAGAATAGTGATTTCTTCATGCCCTATGTTTTGAGAGAGATTATACCCAGGACAAACAATGAATTGATCAGAAGATTTCTCTTGATAAGAAAGTATTTTTAACAAAAATTTAGTAGATAATAAACTCTCACCTCTACTATAGTAAGCTCTTGAAGTATCCTACTTGGGATCTTCACTAAAGACATTCACCATCTTTCTTCACTTTTTCTACAGTAGTCTTTAAATATCATTTCTTATTCTTTCTCTTAACTTCATTTATTCCTGCCACACCTGCCTTATTTAAATATGAAGTTTCTCATCATGGAAGAACCTAGGGTGATACAAAAACAGGTCTGAAACTGTGGCAATGGGGAGTTTTGTGGGGAATGTGGCAGTGAGTGTCCTCTGAAATTATACTGCCTGTGTGTGTGGCTACCTAATTGATTAAAAAGAAGAATAGCCTTTGGCCTTCTGTTGAATATAGATTGTTGGGTTCAAGTTGTTTCTGGGCTCAGGAGAAAATTCTCATTGAAAACCCTGCTACTGACCACCTGTGGGAAACATCTACACCATCCATGTTGTTCCTATGAATTAAATCCATTAAGATAGTCATTGAGATGAATTTCGTGCATAGAAGAGACCATTCTGTTGATTAGATTATTAATGGAATTTTTTTTGAAACCCTTAAATGTAATTTATCTTTACAGTAATACATTTCTGGTGTATAACTATTTATATTTTCTTAAATACCTGTTTGGTTCCCTCTTGTTTATTCTATGTTACTTTTTGTCCATATAATGATACATTGTCCCAAACAGTAATAGAATACATTGTAGACTGCAGTTCAAGTAGGGTTTGTTACATTTGCTTAACAGAATTGCCAAATAGGTGAGAGAACTACCAGCCTTTCCATCATCCATCTGCTCCAGTATCTTCAGGCTTCTAGCCTATAACCTGAAACTGAAAGAGATTATCTGGAACCAAGCAAGTTCTCCTGCTGCTGAACTTTAGAGAAGGAGGCTCTTGCCCTCTTATATTAGACCTTATTTTAATTTTAATTTAACTCGGGAATTCAATCAGTTCTTGAAGGGGTCTCAGGTTTCCTCTCTGGTGCAGAATATTCCAGTCTTCTACACCTATAGGAACTCTGAGTTCAGGTCACAGAAATCATTTTTCTCCTCTCCTTGTTTGAATCATTTCTAGGCAGCGTCTTTGAACTTGTCTAGTCCTCACACAATCACTCAAGGGCAGGTGGTATCCCAGAAATGGATAATAAGTAGCCATCGTCGATTGTCCTGGTCACTAAGACTGTATTCCAGAAAAGAAAGTGATCAGCAAAATCAAAAGCAACTGTCATACTGTTATTCCTCTAGTAGTTCCAACAAGATAGGAATGAAATAAATTAGAACGTCTCAAGCAGGAAAATAGGCTTCACTGTGGTGCTTAGGGATGCCAGAGTTCAGCCAAGAAAATCAGACACTACTTAGTTCTAGATCAGACTTTCTCTTTGCTTCAGAATAGGAATTTGAAAGATAGCCAGCAAACTTGAGGCTCAAAACTGATCAGGAGATTATGGTTAGTGGACAGGGAAGACTCCTGGTTATTTTATAAATATGATGCAGTCAGGAGAAGTAAAGATGTTTTGGTCACTAGGTAAAAATCTAAGCTTGAATAGGAGACTTCTAGCTTGTGAGTTCCTCCAACGAAGAATGCATTCTTTGAAGGCATGGGCCATATCTTCCCATCTTCTCTATTTTACTTACTTGTTTATCATTAAATTTTGTTATGACTTATTTGTATTGAAATATTTCATGAAAATGTTTTAAAAATTGAAAAAAAAATTGAAAAGCCTTTAAAGTGAAAAGTAAAGTTTTCCCATCCAACTCCTATCCTGCAGTGTTACTCCCTTTTTCATTTCTGTTTTTGATTTTTTTGTTCATGTCTTCTCATAATTATATTCATAAATAACTCAATAATTTTATAAATACAATTATTCAATCTTCAAGGCAAAATATAAACTTTTTCAACAAAATACCAGCTGGAAATCATCCAGTATATTCCTAAACAACTCCATTGGTGAGAGATTTGCCATATATTTAAGTCAGATAATTTCTTCTTTAGAATTTCATGTAAATGAGATTGTCCAGTCTTTCTAAGCATGACTCCAAAGGCAAAATCTGTAAGGGGAGAGAAAGAGAGAGAGGAAGAAAGACAGAGAGGAAGCTTTGTTGGTAAAGAAACAAAGCAAATAAGATTCTTTGGCAAAAGCATTGCATGTAAAATTAAAAGATTAATGAGGAAAACTACATATACATATATTCTTGCTGATAGAGCAACATTTAAAACAAACATACTACATTTTTTCCTATCAAATGAATAAAAAATAAGAGGAATGCATAGTAGTATGTAATGACTTAGAAAAATAAGCACTTCTATGGTGGAAGCAAGTATACGTGATCTAATATTTCTGGTTGGCAATTTAGCAATATGACAAAGTTTAATAATATGCATATTTCTCAGTCAAGCAATAAGATTGTTGGAAATTCATCCTAATGATAGAAATGGATAGAAACACAAAAATGCATGTGTAAATAATTTTGTATATTAATTTTTAAAAGCATAACATGGGTAAAAAACTGAGATGTCCAAAAATATTGATAAGTGAACCATAGTAGATCCATACAAAGAAATACTATTTAGACATTAAGGGAGATGTTTTACACACACACACACGCACACACACACAAATGTATTCATAAATATGTTCCCTGTGGTTTTAAGAAAATCCTGATTACAGACAATATGCTCAGCGTGATCCCTGACAAGGGAAAAATCCATGTTAACTATAGTTACCTCTGAGTAGTAGAATTATGGGTGATTTTTTTTTTTTTTGGCTAATTCAATATTCCTTTTTAATTAAAAATACTTTCACACATTTATCTTTATGATAAACAACAATCATTTTCAACTTTCCCTACTTTTCTCTGGGCTTATTTTAGCCCTTTTTAATTCCCCCAAACAATTAAAATCTCTCATCTGTGTGTTGGTTCTTTAATAACCATTGTTATTTACTTAGAGACACTAATGTTTACTGTTCCCCATCTCCCTCATTTTTCATGCTAACAGTATCTTGTTCTGCTTAGTTTCCCAGTTCTTAGGGGAGTTTTTTGGATTGTTATATTAGTACCAATAATGCCATCTTACTTATTCTGGGATAACTGTAGCTTCATTTTTTTTAAAAAATATAACCCTTCTTGGAAAGTGGTAAAGAGAACTCAAAATAGTTCTATTTACTTATTTACTTATGTGGAAAGCTAATTTTCTACAGCTCTCTTTTCAATTTAGTGATTAGCTTTAGAGCATTTAAGATTTAAGTCATACTTTTTTTATGTCAAACTTTGCCTCTTTAGCCCAGGAATGTCATCAGATTGGCTTTTGTGTAATCACTCTGGAAAAGGATTGAAGGTGCAGTTGATTTGAAAAGTCAGATAAATATAGGAATACAGGAGGCTTCCCAGTTTTCATTCTCAAATTCTAGACTGAGTGTTAGAAGACAGGTCCTATACACTTTAAAGAAATATGATCTTACATACTCTTTTATAATGTTCTTCTTTTCTGTTTTATGCAGAATAGATGTAAATAAAAATAATTACAAATAGATGAATGAAAAAATGTTTTAGATGCATACTATTTAAGTAATTGAATACTTGAATCTCATGTGAAATCTCGTGCTACTAAAGACTACCTTTTAGGGGGGAGGGGGGCATGGGCAATATAAGTAACCTTAACATTTGTACCCCCCATAATATGCTAAAATAATAAATAAATAAAAATAAAGACTGCCTTATACAAAAAATAAGGAAATGGATAGTGATCAAATCATTAAAATCACAAACTTCTGTTAGATCTTAAAATAATTTACTAAATTGAAGTCTTCCTTGTTTATAGCCTTCATTTCTTTCAGTTAGTTATAGATACTGGTACTTGAATTTCATAGTCTTTTAAGTGTGATATATTTCAAACAATGAATAGTCTTTTAAGTAAGGCTTTGGAGAGTTGGTTACTTTCATATATTACTACTTTAACAAACAAGACTGTTCTTGAATTTATTAACTGTTCATTGTTTATAGCTATAGCACGCGTATGGTATTTTGATGTCAAAGTCATACCTATTTTTAGAACAAACCAATGTTGTTATTTGTACTTCTTTAAACATTTGATGGTCAAGGAAGGAGATAGCTACCTTTTGAAAGCTAAATTGTTGACATTGTAAAATTATATTTAGTAAAAATATTTTTAGGCAAAAATTATTCTCTGTGCATTCCTTCTGGGTATACAAAAGGGGATCTGTGTGTTCCACATTGGCAAAATTATTCCTTATCTCTTTAGATCTTGAAATATAACTGGTGTTTGAGAAAGTCAGAATGTCAAAAAGGAATTGGTAGTAAGAAAAAGGGCAGTTCAAATTGTGATCGAGTAAAGGAATCTATCTCCATGTCTATAATTGATAGAAATGTAATATATATATACATATATACACACTTATATACAGGATCATTTTTGAAGATACATTTCTGTATCTGACAATGTGGATATGTATGAGGACATGTGTACACTTGAATATATCAGAAGTTTAGTCACTACAGAGTGAATAGGTTGCTATTTTGGTAGGTGTAGGAGACTAGATGAGTAGGTGAGAGAGGATGGAAGAAGAGAGAAACCAGAGGAGGAAATGGACAGATGACATGGTTATGTAACCCTACTGGACATTTTCCACTATTGCGATATGAGAAGGATGACCAATTGTAAATGATTTGCATGGGGCCAGATAGAGCCTATGGTGAGTGCAGTAGGAAGATACTGTGTGAATGAGAGAGAGGTCACTTTTTTTTTTAATACCTTGAGCATTGCTCTCACCTTTTAAGGGGAAAAAAGCAACAAACCAATTAAACATGTAAATGCTCCTTCTCACTTCCTTATTAGCGTTGGCAAGAGCAATTCTGTTTCCTCGAGGTAGCTAGGGTCTTAACCTCAATGAATAATCCACAGTACAGTTTGAAGCATAAGCAGTTCTTATAAAGAGGGAGAAAAGAGATGGTGAAAAGGTATTATAAAGTCATCTATAATTTAGCAAATCCTCTAACTTTATCTTTGTGTGTGTGTGTTCATCTAAATGCACCATCAAGTATTTCTGAAAGAGATTGATCATTTGCCATTGATAATATATGAATAGGTTTCTAATAGAGTTCTCTACCTATTCTCTTGTCCTGGATCAAAAGCACGTAGGCATTAAAGAAATCACATGCACACAGAAAGGAATAATAGGACAAAAGAACAAATAATGAGTGGACAAATACGCATATTTTATTATGTATCAGGAACTGTGCTAGATGTCATTTATATAATATCTAGTTCCACTACAGCTTGTGAGGTCTAGTTATAACTTTTACAATTTTACCTTTTGTTGATGAGAAACTGTAACTTAGATAGTTTAAGAAATTTCTCCCATATTAAATAGCTTATAATAGGAGCCAGAGTTCAAACTAAGCTCTCAAATGCTTATGTTCTTTCTATAATAATAACCAAGCAAATTAGTGACCAAATATTACCTCATTTACATTACCTTGAAAACTCTAGAAATCTTCATTCTTATATCTCTTTAACAACCACATTTGGAAATAAAGTCCTATCTAATCTACCTCCCAGATCCATCTCAATTGTTTTTTCACTTCTCCATTTTTACTAACCTTTAGGTCTCTAATGTTTCTTGCAAACACTATTTTATTAGTCATTTAAGATTTACTTTCTTCTTGTTTATCCCTTTTCCAAGAGACAACCAAGAACTGTTATTGAAGTGCTTTCTATTTCCTGTCTCAATTTCTTTTACAACTTAACCCTTTTAGTCTATGCTTATGCCAGTCAGATATACTGCCATGTAACATTTATCAACAAGTACTTATTAAGTATTTAGCAGAAAACATTTGTCAGCTGCCTCCTATTGGCTACACATAGGGTAGGTTGGCACATTGGGAGACAAAAACTCAACCCCTGTCTCTGGCCTCAAAGAACTTAGAGTGTAGTGGGGAGGATGCATAAGGATGATTAGGGTGAAAGATTCCCCATGCTTTGAAAGAAGTATCCATAGGTGTTAATGGAGTCAGGGGGATGGGTCGTAGGGTAGAACACTGATTAAAAATAAGACTGTGAATCTGGGGATTAGGTATGATATCTAAGAAAAGATGATGAAGTGATTTGAATAGAAGCAGAGGTAAAATTATACCAAAGAATGTAATGTATTGATTCAGGGGTCATGAATTGTGGCATTAGGATCAGTATGAGAGGCCTCTATACAAGCTTGTATTTTTTTTTTTTTTTTTTTTTTAGAAGTATGTCCTTTCTCTAGAAAGAAGTAAAGAAGAAAGGACACATAGTCCTACTTTCATGAAAGTACAGGGCTTGGGGATCCCAGTTCTACAGGGCTGGATCCAGGGACATCTGTCTCTGTATTTTGTAAGCAGAGCGTGGGGGCGGTTTCACCAAGGGATAAAATGCCAGTTCCACTAAATTTTCACCCAGCTCATGCCTAGACCTTGCTTCCCCAAAGCAGACAGATTTCCCTTTCACCTTCTTTATTCTTACTCATTTCCATATAAAAACATGGTACTTTCCTTGCTAAACCAGGAATAAGGAGATGCTTTTATTTTTGGCAGAGGTAGTGAAGTCTTGGTAGGTATTTTGCTGGTGAAGGCCTTTTGTTGTATCTAATGGTTAATTGGGCAGAGTTAAAATGGAGACATTTCTTGTTAAGAACAAGCTTACTAAAATCTTGAAAAGTCAGGTTCAAAGAGTGCAGGGTTCTTTTCCTGCAGAAGAAGCTGAAATTTAAAAAGTAACCACGAGAGAGAAGTTATTTAACTCATTCCCTGACGCCATGCTGAATATGTGTATGTTGGGCATATGTCCTTTTAAGTTTGGGTAATTCTTAAAAATAGAAATAAGGTTCTGCTTTTCAGATGAAGATTTATTTAGGAGAAAAGCTCCCTGGGTGTAAAAGAGTGTTAACATTGTCTGGGAAGATGGTACTTGGTGACCCCATGAGAGTTGCTCATGACTTTCAATGGAGTAAACAGCTTGTGGTGGTGAATGTGAGGAGATGGCTGAGCCAGAGCAGTGATGATCAAAGCGTGATCCACAGAGACCTGGAGATTTTTTGAGACCCTTTTAGGGAATTTGCAAAGTCAAAATGATTTTCATAATAATCCTAAAATATTGTTTGCCTTTTTCACCGTATTGACATTTGCACTGATGGTCCAATGTCAGTGGCAGACACAGGGCTGGTCTCTTGCCCTAAATCCATGCAGTGGCACCAAATTGTGTTAATAGTTATTGCATTCTTCACCATCACACACTAGCAACAAAAACAACAAAAAGTCGATTTCATTTACAAATGTGTTTGATGAAGCAGTAAAAATGATTAATTGTGTTAAATACCAACACCATGATTATCTTGAAAAAAGCACTGTGCAATCTATTATAGTTACAAACTGAATTTGCCACATTTTTAGTAAAATGCCAATTTTGTTTTTTTTTTTTTTACTTGAGAGAATGACTACACTTATTCAGACTTGCGTATTTAGAAAACATTTTATCAAAATACACAAAGTAACGGACTATAGAAATGATCCTGACTCGAGGGGGGAGGGGGGGCAAGGGCAATATATGTAACCTTAACATTTGTACCCCCATAATATGCTGAAATAAAAAAAATACACAAAGTGAGTCTGTCACTTAAAGATTAGATAGTATTTTTTGCAAATAATAAAATTTGAGCTTTCAAAGGAAAATGAGAATTTTGGAAAACTTGTTCCTACTACATGAGATTGACAGCTCCATGATATTTAAGGACTTTACTGATGAGATAAGTAGTAATATTAACATGAGTGATTTTTTTTATATATATTATAAATATATAATGTGTCAACATTTGGAAGATTTGCATAACTCAATGAACTATTTTTAAAAATATAGACAATTCCTGATGTTTCAAAATTATGCATGAGTCAAAGATATACTTAAAATGCAAGGTAGACTAATGAATTTTACAAAATGTATGAAATTTTTATTGATACAGTTTTAGATTTCACATTGCAATTAACCTTTAAGAAAAACCACTGTTGAGTTTTGATATTCTATTAAAATAATCATAATTATCTGAAAAGTCTGTTAAAATACTTCTCCATTTTCCACTACATATTTGTGTTAAGGCAGAATTTCCTCCTTATAGTTAGAGCAAAACAACATATTGCAACAGATTGAACACAAGTGTGAGAAAACACTTGCCTTCTATTAAGGTAGACATTAAATTTGCCAAAAATGTAAAACAATGCCATTCTTGTTGTTGTTGTTGTTGTTGTTTTTTGCTTTGGAAAATATAGCAGTTTTCCATAAAGTGTATTATTTACATTAACATGTAATACAAAATTAGTAATACATATTTTAATGTTTTTTATTTTAATAAGTAAATATTCATAGTTATATTACAACCCACGTAATCCAAAACTCTTTGGATCCCTTAATAAATTTTTAGAGTGCAAGTAATCCTGAGACCAAAAAGTTTGAGAAGTGCTGAGCTGGCGAGAATTAGGGGCCAAAACACAAATGGCTGGCTGTGGAAAACTAAGGAGTTTTGATTTCATCTCAAAAGTTATGGGGAAATATTTAAAGATTTTTAAGAGGGGAGCTACAAATCAAATTTATTTATTTGTTTTGAAATATCAGTTTTCCTGTACTTTGGAGGGTAAATTATTGGAGGCTTTGAGAGGAGGCTTAGTGTTAAAGTAGGAGGCTGTTCCAGGAGTTCCAGATGCAACCAATGAGAGTTCAAAGTATAGCAAAGGAATGGTCGGAGTTGACTTGAGAGAAATCCTGCATCTTATAGAACTTTGAGTGACCAAACTTTAGTGACTGGTACAACGTAGGGATGAATGAGAGTGAGGACTCCAGGGTGCCTCAGAGGTCTCTGGGTTGGGTATTTCCTCAGATGCTAACGGTGCTAACTACA
>VSMD01026270.1:0-21530 GCA_008750895.1 Mirza zaza
TTTGACATTTGGATAACCAAGTGTGATTTTTGTTCCATTTTAATAGGTATAGGAATGTTGACAATTGGTAAATAAGTAATGAGGACATGAGAGATTCACTGTGCTTTTCTCTACTTTAGTTCATGTTTGAAAATGTCCCTAATAAAAAAGTATTTAAGATAAAGACACATTTAAATAGGTATGTGACTCTCAATAAAATTTAACACAGTTTTTTGTCTACTCAGGGATGCTAATTTAAAATGCTGTGTGTTCCTGGGAAACCTTTAGGGGGTTTAAAATGTAAAATGCTGTGTGATTTCTATAAATTAATAACTTAAAATTGGGTGAAGGATGATAATTCTGCTTTTGTTCATTGTTAAATTGATGCCGTCCTGATGATACCATTTTCCCAGCCCAATTCCTTGTGGCACTGTGTCATGGCTGCATCTTCATTGTGAAACTCCGGTCTTTAAAACCATACCTTCTCTCCTGCTTCACATGGCAAGGAGAGGCACAGCTTTACTCCATCTCTGATTTTGCAGATTTATATTCACTCTGTCATTGTTGCTGCAGTAACTGTATTTCGAATGGTAAGAAAGTACCATTCCAAAGTGAGGAAAAATACATATGCCTCAATCCCTTTGTCTTTCTTCTTTAGATGTCGAGCATACTGGAGCCACCAGCGAGTTCTATGACAAGTTCACAATTCGCTATCACATTAGCACCATTTTTAAAAGCCTTTGGCAAAACATAGCTCACCACGGCACCTTTATGGAGGAGTTCAAGTGAGTATCGGGCCCCTCATGTCACAGCTTGCTCTCTTGCAAATCACAGGTAGAATTGCCACTTAAAAGCTTTCACAGGTGGGTTTTTGTTGACTGTGTGGTTGGTCTGAGCCTCCTTGAAGTTTACCAGGAGGTACTGCTAGTTGTGAACAGGGTTATCCCTGTTTCAATGGCTGTGCTTGAAAGATACTGCTGAATTTTAGATTTTTCTGAGGTACTTTGGGGATAGTTTACATAAAGAAAGATCCTGTCAATGTGCTGAGATGATGTATTAAGTGTTTTTTGGTGTTTCTATGATTATGGTATTAAACGAAGTTATCAGAATGACTGAAATGAAATCTTATACTGTTCTTGAACTTGATACCAAGCTTTGGAATTAGGAATGTTAGGAGGACTTTAAATTTGGAAGCAGTTAGGTTAGGGTTGTCATTCGAAGTGTCATTCTTTGTAGTAAAACCCTAAACTTTAAGGAGTTTTCATATACCTACTTGAAATTTGAGTTACTGCTTAAACCTGGACATTAGTAATTCTGTCTAAATTATCTGTCAGTACTTATAAAAGAAAGCTTGGTAGAAAATGTTGAACTGTGGAATTATTCTTCAGAAAAAATTTATCCCATATATTTGGATCTTTTGTAACCCATGTTAGATCTTTGATCAGCTCTAGCTGTCACTTTTTTTTTTTTTTTTTTTTTTTTTTTTGAGACAGTCTCACTTTGTTGCCCAGGCTAGAGTGAGTGCCGTGGCGTCAGCCTAGCTCACAGCAACCTCAAACTCCTGGTCTCAAACAGTCTTTCTGCCTCAGCCTCCCAAGTAGCTGGGACTACAGGCATGTGCCACCATGCCCGGCTAATTTTTTCTATATATATTAGTTGGCCAATTAATTTCTTTCTATTTATAGTAGAGACAGGGTCTCAGTCTTGCTCAGGCTGTTTTCGAACTCCTGACCTCAAGCGATTGCCCGCCTCGGCCTCCCAGAGTGCTAGGGCTATCACTTTTTAACTGAATTATTAGTCAGTAATATACATGTTACAAGTGGAGTAACCATTTCCAAGATAGCGTTCTGTGGAATAAACTCTTAAATTAATTCTTTGTTTCCATGAACTGCTCTTATAATCAGAATCATTTTCCAACAAAAGCCTGGCACGAGCTTAGGACACCAGGCGGGCCCATGCTGGATCTGTGGGGTGCTGACTGGCAGTGCTTGTCCTGAACTTTCCATGTTCCTCATAGAGGCCTCCCATCCTTGTTTGCAGTAACTTCTTTTCCCCAGTCATGGGTTTGCCACCCCCTGATTACATAGTTGCAAATCCTGAAGTGTAGCTTCTCTTTTCTCTACTAATCTGGAAGCTCCAGAGGCAGGTCAGCCTATTGCAGTTCACCAACAAGTCCCTCATTATAACACAATCTACAGCACAGTTCCTTAGATTGGAAGCTTCAAGTTCTATTAAGTAGGTTAATATCTTTATCAATATTGCACGTTCCCATTTTTCTTTAATGTGTATGTGTTTGTGATAGGAATAACTATCAGAAGTTCCTCATCTCTTATATATGGGTAATTATTTGTGTTTTCTTTGTGTCTTGGTGAGTGTAAGCGTATTTCCTTTTCTAGTCTGGAAGAGTATTTTCTCTGCTTAAAAACATTGAGAGAATGAGCCAGGAGTGTGCTGGTAAACCTGCTTTGGCGGGTGGGAGGACACAGCATTTACTGGTTTTCCATGGTGTGAATATTTCCACTGTTGCCACATTTAAGCTGCCAGGGGGAATCGGCTCACAAGATTCTGGAATAATCAGCCGTTGGCTCTCATGAGCCATGCAGAGTGGCTCTGAAACACCACTGGAATGAGCTTATCACGATTAATTTAAAAGAATCACACAGTCTATAGAGAGATTGATAGTCGTTGAACTCCACAATATCTGACTCGTGCCAAGGTGGGCAGTCTTTTAGGATGAGATGGTTGGCACTCTGGGTAGAGGCTCATTTTCTTTGGGATATGCAGTTAGTGGCATTTTGCTTCAGGGAGATATAAGACCATGTACAATACAATTGTTTTTTCAGTTCTGGGAAGCAGTTTGTTCGCTATATAAACATGCTGATAAATGACACGACATTTTTGCTCGATGAAAGTCTGGAGTCTCTGAAGCGGATCCATGAAGTGCAAGAAGAGATGAAGAACAAAGAACAGTGGGATCAGCTGCCCCGGGTAAGGACATAGCCCACATGCTTGGACAGCTCTGCAAGGAATCTGCCCTTGGACATGGACAGAGCTTTGCTTTGGGGGCTGCATTTGTGAATCTGATGACATTAGATCTGACTGACTTGTTGGGATTTTCCTTCTATGACATTATATCCCAGGTTTCTGATAGGAAAAAATTTAAACATTTTATCCGAAGCTAAGAAATGAGTTGAGAATACTTTCAAAATGTGTCTTGAAAACTTTCTCTGCCTTTTTAATTTTAAAAGGTTTTTTTGAAGAAGAGCTTTTATTATCTGTATATATTATATTAAGATCTGTGAATATAACCAGGAAAGAAATCCCTAGAATTCTGTCTGCTGGAATTTGATTTGTTCATATGGTCTGCTCTAGACAGCTGTGTGAATCTCTCAAGATTCTAGTGGGGTTTTGTTTCTTGCAATTGATCTTGGTTTTTATATTCAGTTATTAATAGAAAAGAGGCTTGGTGTGCCAGGTTCCATGAGAAATTTATGCCGTGCCAATGACAGTATGCTGCCCTTTCCTGACACAAATTGCAGCTTTTGGATGGCTGCTTGGTCAGTATCAGGCCCTTGACAGCTGCTGGTTAGTTCTGCTCCTGATGTGGTCTGGCTCAGAATCAGCATGACTTTCCAAAAGCGGTTCTCACGTCAAAGTGGGAGGACTGCTTTTTCTTCATCTAGTCGCATTCTCACAAATATTGAGAGCTTTACATCTTAGCCTAGCCAACGTGCTTCCACTACACACCCAAACTACATGGGGCTCTGCCCTGGGTCTGTGCTGCTGGGGCTCGGCTGTCTTGTGCCCAGGCCGTGCCACTCCTGTATCCCCTCAGGAGCTAAAGGGAATAAACTTCAGTTATCTGGAAAAGTTGCTGACATGGATTATTATATCATTCCCTAAGTATGTTGGCTTTATTACATACTTTGCCAGTTATGGTTGTATTCTTGAGATAATGTGGTCATCTTATTTTTTCTTGGTCCTGGACTAGTACCATTGGTGTCCCTCCTGCCCAGTGCCCTCATATTCTTTATTTTCTTGAGACAGAGTCTTGCCCTGTCACCTAGGCTAGAGTGCAGTGGTATACTCATAGCTCACTGCAACCTCAAACTCCTGGGCTCAAGCAATTCTCCTGCCTTGGCCTCTGGAGTAGCTGGGACTACAGGCACACGCCATGACACCTGGCTAAATTTTTTATTTTTAGCAGAGGTGGGTTCTTGCTCTTGCTCAGACTGGTCTCAAATTCCTGAGCTCAAGTGATCCTCCGCCTCGGCCTCCCGGAGTGCTAGGATTACAGGTGTGAGCCACCGGCCCCAGCCCCTCATACTCATTTCTAAACACACCTTCAACTGTTTGCGTGCTGTGTCTCAAAAACCCTCCCCGCCTCCCTGAGGATGAGTCAGCCAGGCCTGAGGCTCTCTGCTGCCCCAGTGGAGCTCTAAGAGATCTTTCTGGGTTTACCTCCCACACGGTCACTTGGCACAGGTCTGGATCAGTTTCCAGGCCCTCTCACAACGTGCTGGGGAGACAGGTGGGGCATAGTTGAAAGAGCCCAACTCTGGAGCCCAGGGTGCCCTGGGTTTGGGAACTGGCACTGCCACATATTAAAAGTTCCTAAACCCTGTTTCCTTTTCCATAAATCAGGGTCAACACTTCCCTTTCAGGAAAGCAATGAGCGGGAGGGACACAGTCCAGGCCTGACCCAGGTGCCCAGTATGTGTGGCTCCCATTGCGTCACTTGCCTTGAGACGCTCCTTCTGTCCCAAATTCCCTACTTTCTGTTCTTACGTGTTGAAATCTTTCTTATTCTTCCAGCAAGGTGCTGTTCAAATACTCCCTCTGTGCTGGTCATCCCCAGTCAGCGCGGCTGAGCACCCTCACCTTCCCTGCCCTTCGGCTGCACCCACTCTGCACCACTCGCTGTGCTTATGTGTCCCGCTTATGTTTCACAGGGGATGCAGGTTCTAGCACAGTCTCTTGTTCAGAGTCAATGCTTTAATGAGACAGCTGAACAAATACTATTGATTTTTCTGTGTTAATGGATGAAAAAAGGCACCAATAGTCCCTAACAATTGCTATTTCAGAAGTAATCTTTGACTTTGAAGTCACCTCCTCCTGCCCCCACTGTTCTGGCCCTTCCTCCTCATCTTCCATCCTCTGGACACTGGCGAACTGCGCTCAGCCCTAGAGCTTCTCCTCTTCTCTTTCCGTACTTGCTCTCTAGGTTGGCATTTCTCCCTGAGGGCACTAGCTGGAATTTTGAGCATAGTAGTTTTGGTATAATAACAACTCATTATGGTGAGAGACTGTCACTTACTCTGCAGGGCATTTAGCATCTCTGGTTGCTGCCTGTTTAATACCAGTGACAGCCCCCTACCTCTGTCATCAGGCAACCACAACCACTCCCGGGCATAACCTGATGGCCCCAGGTGAAAACCACTGCTAAGAGATCTAATCTGTTCTGAGGCTTTGAATATCTATATTCTAAAGATCCAAAATGTATCTCCCCAGCTCAGATCTCTCCTGACCTGTATAACCGATGTTGACTCACCTCACTACCTCGTCTGATAGGTCTCTCAACCTCGACTTGTCCAGAGCTCCGCCCTAGAGGTTGCCCTCTAGATCTCTGCCCTGGGTCTGCCCAGTCTCCATAAACGGCAACTTCATGCTACAGAGTGCTCAGGCTCAATACTTTGGAGTTCTTGATATCTCTCCCTCTCTCAGCAAATGCCTCTAGGCTCAACCTTTTCCACTTTCTTTTTTTTTTTTTTGAGACAGGATCTCTCTCTTTCACCTAGGCTAGAGTACAGTGGCACCATCACTGCCCACAGCAACCTCAAATCCCTGGCTCAGTTGATCCCCTTGCCTCAGTCTCCCAAATAGCTGGGACTACAGGCGTGTACCACTGTGCCTAGCTAACTTTTTTTTTCTTCTATTTTTAGTAGAGACGATCTCACTCTTGGCTCAGGTTGGTCTCGAACTCCTGACCTCAAGTGATCTTCCTGCCTTGGCCTCCCAAAGTGCTAGGATTACAGGCTTGGGCCGCCGTGCCCGGACTAAGCTCTATCTTAAAATAAATCCATTATCTGACCACTTCTCACCACCTCCAGGTGGATTATTGCAGCAGCCCACTGTTTGGTCTCTGATCCTTTACCCTTGCCCACGTCCATGCCAGAGGGGTGCTATGAACGTCTCAGCTTGCTCAATACCACCACTTAGCTCAGAGCCCTTCCAGGTTTCCCTTCTTTCTCAGTCAGATTCCAAGTTGTGAGTGTGGCCTGCAGGACCTGGCCCCACGGCACCTTCTGCCCTCATCCTTGATACTCCCGTCTGCTCACTCCGCCCCATGCACACTTGCTCCTCGCTCCTCCGCTGACACTTGAACCTTTTTTCTACCTAGAACGCTCCTCCTCGATTTTTGCTGACTCGCTTCCTTCAGGTATCCACTCAGAGGCACCTCCTGAGAGAGGCCTCCTGATCGCCCTTCACAGAATTGTCCCCCGACACCCTCACCCTGCTTCATATTTTGTCATCACTGTCAGGCTTACTGTGTATCTGTCTGGGCGTTGCTTATTAAGCAGAGCCTCCTGAATGGAATCTAAGCTCCACGAGTGTAGGGAGCCTTGTCACTCTGTTCTGCACTGTCACCAGAGAGTCTGTCTCATAGAAGGGCCTAGAGAGTATTTACTGATGAATAGTTGAGACACCCAGACATACATTTAGGTAGTTGACACCTGATTGTTCTTCTGTCTTTCGTGCTACAGCCTTTCTTTCAGTACGCTGTAGCCTACTTTATTTTATTTTATTTTGTTTTGTTTTACAGACAGGGTGTCACTCTGTTACCCAGGCTAGAGGGCAGTGATGCAATCATAGCTTACTGCAGCCTCAAACACCTGGGCTCAAGCGATCCTCCCACCTTAGCCTCCCAAGTAGCTGGGACTACACTGGGACTACAGATATGAGCCACCACACCCAGCTCTTTTTTTTTTTTTTTTGATACGGGTCTCACTATGTTGCTCAGTCTGGTCTTGAACTCCTGGCCTCAAGTACTCCTCTCACCTCAGCCTCTCAAAATGCTGGGATTATTGGTGTGAGCCAGCGTGCCCAGCCAGTAGGCTCATTCTTGACCAGGAAGCAACCATGGTCACCAGGCAGGCCACCCAGCATCCCTGCACGACCTCCCCCAAGTACAGACTGCAGCAGCAAGAGAGCAGTCACTGGGCAGCTTCAGCTATTCAACTATGTCCCCCTTCCCCAACAAGGAAAGGTCTCTGGCCAGGTGTGGGAATTTAAGTCTTTGCTGGTGGATCTATATTTTATCCATTTCTGAGCCTTTAGTGCTCCACCTGATTTTACCCGTGAGTCAAAACTGCTCTCACTGTGTCCTCGCCTAGCCCATGGCAGAATTGAGGGAGGCAGTGGTGCCAGAGGCAGGCATGATGACATTTGTAAGGGGTGACAGCCTGACAGTGGGGAAAGACAAAATGCAAAAAGCTTAGCAACCAACTTGGTGTTGGAGCAAACCTGATATGCCTCAGTGCACGGCACAAAGCACTCCATGGTTTTAAAGCACTGATGATTAAGTAAGAGTCGTTATTAAGGGAAATGAACTACCCTTTAGCATTAGTGCCAGTGTGTATCAGGTGCTATGTTAGAGTCACTTACTTCATCCTGCATGGAAGTCGACGGTGACTTCTTTTATCATTGAGGAAACTGAGGCTCGTTAGAATTAAATGATGCACCAAGGTCACCTGACTCAAAGTCCTTACGCATTCTTGATGCTAAAAGGAATAAACTCCAATTATCTGGAAAATTTGCTGATGGGGGTTGTTGTATCACTCCATAAGTATGCTGGCTCCGTCACACGCTTTTCCTGCTACAAACTAACTGTGTTTTTCCCTCGCGCTTGGCGTGCGGGGAGCTGGTGACAAGTGCAGAGATTCATTTGGCGTCTGTTGGATATTGCCTAGGATCAGCAGCAGGCCCGCCAGTCTCAGCTTGCTCAGGACGAGCGCGTCTCCCGCTCTTATCTGGCCCTGGCGACAGAAACCGTGGACATGTTCCACATCCTCACCAAGCAGGTCCAGAAGCCGTTCCTCAGGCCCGTGAGTACAGACCCCGCGGTGCTTGTTTCGTCTGTTGACTTCCACATTCAGACTCTATCGCTTACCCCTTCATACAGTTGTTGAAATCCTGGAAATTTTAGTGTCACAGTCACTGATGCGTGAAAGTGTTACTGATTTTATTCCCAGTTATAGTAGAGATGCACAATACTCTATTGAGAGACGAAGTGAAAATGTCTAATGTCACTACATAGTCTGTGAAGGGTCACGTCCAAGATGACTTCATTCACTTTTTGCTTAGACAGTACATTGGATTATTCATGTTGAAATTATGACATTTTTATCATTATGGATTCCCATATTTTAGTTATAGGAAAAGTATACAGTTACATCAGTTGGGAATTGAAGTATGTTAAGTAGGATAATTAATAACCTGTGAGAGCTTTGGTTCTCTTAGATATAGCTCTGTTAGAGTCAAGAAGCCAAAAGCTAATAATGAGGGCCACAGCTAGGGTTTATCAAAGGTCATCAGAATGTTTGGTCTTGACATGATTGCTAAGACCTGGGTCCTATTTCCGAAAGTGAAACTGAGCAGCAGAACTGAAGATCTCTGCTCTGTCCTACCACCTGCCCGGGCTGGAAAAGCTTTACGGCCAGGAAAAGGGTAGCGAGGAAGGGTGGGACAGGGACAGGGTAGCAAGGTACCCTGTCATGGCCAGGACAGGGTAGTGAGGAAGGCAAGGGAGGCACCTGAGACTGGTAGTTATTTGCCTACGTAGAGACAAGTTTATTTTACAATAGAATATAATTTTACTACGTATTTCCTCCAATTTTCTGTATTCCCCCTTACCTGCATCACGTGATACGTGTGTCACCTCCAGCTGGGGCATTATTGCCACACGCTGGGCTGTGTGCAGCTCAAGGGGTGAGGCCCTTTCTGTCCTTCCCTTCCCATCTCTCATATAAGCAGACCACAGCTCAGGAGCAGGGGGCCGTGAAACGAAACAGAGCTCACTGCTCAGATGTTTGCTTCCCTTGAAGGTTCGCAAAATGGAATTTCTTTGAACTTTTTATATAAAGGCCAGATAGTAAATATTAATAGTTTAAAGGCATCATGGACTAATGGTCTCTTTTACAACTACTCAGCTTTACTGTTAACGTTTGAAAGCAGTCACAGACAATATATAAACAAATAGGCATAGCTGTACTTCAGTAAAAGTTTATTTACAAAAGGAGGTGTTGGGCTGGAATTGGCCCACAGATAATATTTTGCTGATTTTCTGCTCTAGCATGTTAAATGACTCTAGTGGTGACCCTATTTGATTGTTAGAAGGTGGATTAAACTATCATACAGCCTACTTTAGTTCTAAATTCTTCAATTTATAATAGAAAAACTATCGAAAGCTAAGCCTAGTATTTTCATGTCAATTAAAATTTTTAAGTCCTACTCATAGACCTTAGCCATCTATATGCTGTGACCCTGTTCTTTTGCCCCCAGTGTTATGGCAGTGCCTGCTTTGATGTTTCTATGCCATTTTCGCCTTCTTTACTGGCTAGCTCAAAACTCTCCTAGTTAAAGAAAAAACTACCAATTCTGTCATACCCTTATCACTCCTTGATTTCACAGCTTCTCAACAATTAAATACAGGAGTACTTTGCTTTACGCAAAAGCAGATAGTTTTGTTTTGTTTTTTGAGACAGAGTCTCGCTTTGTTGCCCAGGCTAGGGTGAGTGCCGTGGCGTCAGCCTAGCTCACAGCAACCTCAAACTCCTGGGCTCAAGCAATCCTGCTGCCTCAGCCTCCCGAGCAGCTGGGACTATAGGCATGCGCCACCATGCCCGGCTAATTTTTTTCTATATATATTAGTTGGCCAATTAATTTCTTTCTGTTTATAGTAGAGACGGGGTCTCACTCTTGCTCAGGCTGGTTTCGAATTCCTGACCTCAAGCAATCCACCTGCCTCAGCCTCCCAAATGCTAGGATTATAGGCGTGAGCCACTGCGCCCGGCCTAAAAGCAGATAGTTTAATACTTCAATATTCTCTAGTCTGAGCCAGATTTTCCTAATTCAGGTTTGCTTAAGGCCACAGATGCCCAACTATAGTGCATACTGTGTCATCTTATGGAGTTATTATTACACATTGTTTTATTTTGTCATTGTTTTCTAGGTGTTTCATTTAAGTTTACATTGGCTCACTGGCTAGATTTAAAACTAAATCAAGACATAAATTTTATCTTCTTCTTTTGCATTTCTTTACTCTGTATCTGATAAATAAGAATGACACATGCTGTCTGAACTGTCAGGGACTTTTGAAATTTATGGAAAAACAGTGCATGAAGCACTGGTTAGAGAAACAGATTCAGAAACTTTTGTGACTCAGATGATGGTGGAATTTGAATAATCCTCTCTTGTACCATTCCAGTGAATTTGGAATGATACTTGGTTTTTTTTTAATTAAAAGCATAAATTTAAAGAAAAAGTTGGCCTTATGTTGGTATTTATAAACACATACTCCATCACCCTGCAACATTCCGTTAAGTATTAGAATTACCAGATCAGAAATGGGGAGGAAAGAAAAGTGTGAATACAGTGTTGTCTTCCATCAGCGTCTGATGCACAGCACATGTAAGGGATTCTTTAAAGATTAATCCAGCCAATTCCTGTTCCCCCACTGAAGTGGGAGTTTTGGTCCTTTTCACTTGTCTCCACAGCATGAATTGTCCTATTATCCTGTGATTTCCTAGGAACTTGGACCCCGATTGGCTGCAATGCTGAATTTTAATCTTCAGCAACTCTGTGGCCCCAAGTGCCGTGACCTGAAAGTTGAAAACCCTGAGAAATACGGCTTTGAACCAAAGAAGCTGTTGGACCAACTGACGGATATTTACTTGCAGCTGGACTGTGCTCGGTTTGCAAAAGCCATTGCTGACGACCAGGTCAGTGCCGTGGAGCAAGGCCCTTTCCGGGCGAGTCTGGGGTTCAGGCTGCTGAACTGGGCCGTTTGTGTTCACCTCTCTGTGGATTTACTGGCAGACAATGTGCAATTGCATATCTATCCATCCCTGGACTGTCCCCACGTGAAATGAAGGAAAATGATGACACTTTTCAAATTGTGATTTGAGAATTTTTTAGTATATAATTGGAAATAATGACCACAGGGGCAGGGGAACTTGTCTGGGGTAAAGAAAGATGAATTGGTTGTTTTCCTGTGAGTGTTAAGAGCAGATTAGGCTCCTGATCCTTGAGTTCTTACCTCATCTTGTCAAGGGCCTTCCTCGACAAATCCATTACATTCCTCAAAGAGCCCGATTTTCTCGGGAGTCCAAACCTTCTTCCCCAGTCTCCTGCTCAGTGCTATTATTGTCGTGGTCTTCCAGGGTTAAGGCCTCGTTATCTGTACACTCCTCTCTCCTTTATTCTGTGTACCCCTGTGAGCAGATTGCTTCACCTGCTCATTTCCACATCAACCAAGTTAGTCCAAGCTTCCTCTGCCCAGTCTCCGGGTGATTTCCTAGTAATCTCACCAAGGGCTTCCCCTCCTTCCCCCTCCGTGGGCTTCTGTTCTGCATCATCCTCAGCGTCACAATGGCCAGTGTTCATTAGCTGTATACCGTCTTGCAACGCTTTTCATATTTTCACTAATTTATTTCTCCCAAAATCTTATGATGTAGGTTCTATTAAATTCCTCATTTTGAGATGAGGAAACTGAGGCAGAGAGAAGATACATAACTTTCTCAAGGTCTCAGAGTTTGGGATAGAGGCAAGATTTATGTCCAGTCTGGCCCTGAGCCCATATTTTCAACCTCTCTGATGTCCATTTAAAATGCCCAGAAGGTGCCATGTTTGTTTCTGTGTCTCTGTCACACAGAGACAATAAATTGTTCACACTGTTTATCCAAATATCATTCATGTTTCAGGTTAAGCATCTTTAGGTATTCTAGAAGGTTCTTTACCCATATGTCATCTAAAGGAATAATGTTAAAATAGAATTATAGGTGCTTTTTTTGATGACAGCTTTGAGCTAAAATTCACATATGTAGGTGCTTTTTGATATAAGCAAGGGAGGAAGTTGTAACAAAGTGCCTGCAGTGGGAAATAAATACATACAGTCATGCGTAACATGACAGCATTTCTGTCACCGACAGACCACACATATGATGGTGGTTATAATGCTGTATTTTTACTGCACCTTTCCTACGTGTAGTTATGTTTCAGTACACAGGTACTCGCCACTGTATTACAGTTTCCCACCGCGTTCAGTACAGTGACGTGCTGTGCAGGTGTGTAGCCCGGGAGCCACAGCCTGGGTGTGTAAGTGCTCGCTCTGATGTTCACACGAGCACGAAATCTCAGAAGGATGCATTTCTCAGAGCGACGCCTGACTAGAGGAGTTTTTCCATAAAAAGTAGTGTGGCAAATGAGGGGGTTAGGAAATTGTAGTTATTCTGGGGAGATGTTAAAATATCTACTGTTTTTCTAGCCTACGACTATATAATACTGCACGTACTTAGAAATGGAAGATAAACGGAAGTCTGTAGTGAGAGAAGGAAAGCGGAAGCGCTTGCTTACCTACGCTCAAGATGGAGTCACACAGCTAGTGTCCCCAGGGAGCTCCCATCCTCTCCGTGAGGGATGCTCCCATCCTCTCCGTGAGGGATGCGGGAGTTGTTTGGCATGCTCCCCCCTCTCCCCAGGGGTCTCACTGTGGCTGCCACAAGCAGTTAACGTAACACAGATACAGCCTGCAGTGTGGATGAGCACAGCACTCCCAGCGAGAATCGAGCACTGAGCAGGTGACAAAGGAGTGCGTCAAGCTGCCTTTGCTTGGTGACCAACAAAACATTTCCACTGCCTGGCAATGCCTATGGATTGTGATGGTGGCACCTGGCTAGAGTGCAGCTTCTGCACAGTGGCACACAGGTCTCCTTGAACACCTGAACAGCCCTATTCTTCCAGACTCACGAAGCAAACGCACGTGCCAGTGACACACGGAGAGAAAAGCACATTTTAAGCAGGGATTTTCCTTCCCGTCACAGTGTGCTGTCTGTGCTGATCCTGGGGCATTTCCTGTGTCTGCTTGCTGCGAGCCGACCAGGGCCTGCCTGCTTGTTTTAGCAGAGGGTTCTGGCACAGCATGGCAAGATGGAAGGCTAGAAAGCACCCAAGGAGAAGGCGTAGAATTTTGTTTTCTCCTTTGGAGGCAGGATCTTAGTTTGCTTTGGATTGGTGTGTCTTGTTTTCCTGGGAAGACAAAGGAAGAAAAAGGTGACAACTTTTCAAGGAAAGAAACTGAGAGGTTTCTCTCCCTATATACCAAGAGTGGCCTGAAGACACGTTTCCAGAGGTTGACAAAAAGGTGCCCGGATGAAGAGCCACTGAGCTTGACACTCAGAAACTGAGGGGACAGTCCTCCTGTCAGAGGAATGGACCACAGAGTTGGTCCCAGGAGCCAAGAACCCAGGATGGGCGATCCTAGAGTGATTCAGGCGGCGCTGATGGCCACTGCACCGTTGCAGGCAAAGGCCGATGCCATGGGCAGATTCACATATCTAGTGTTCATGGAGCATTGTCTGTTAACACGATTTTCCATTGAAAAGAAGAAGAGCCCATCTGCCTCTAACCTCCCATAATGTTGAGTCTGCATCTCACAAATTTAGTGCTTAATTTTCTTGTTTAACTTTTTCTTTCTTTCTTTCTTTTTTATTGAGGTGAAATTCAAATTCACATAACATAAAATTAACCATTTTATAGTGTACAATTTGATGGCATATAGTACATTCACAGTGTTCTGCAACCACCACGTCTGTCTAGTTCCAAAACATTTTTATCACCCCAAAAGGAAAACCCATATCCATAAAGCAGTTCCTGTCTCTGTCTCCCTTGCCCTACCCCCTGGCAACCACTAATCTGTTTTTTATGTCTGGCTTGTTTCACTCAGCATAGTGTTTTCAAGATTCATCCACGTGAAAAAACGTATCAGTACTCATTCCTTTTTATGGCTGAGTAATATTTCATTATATGGATATACTACAGTTTATTCATCCATTCATCCATTGATGGGCATTTGGGTTGTTTTTGCCTTTTGGCTATTGTGACGAATGCTGCTATGAACCTTCATGTAAAAGTATTTGTTTGAACACCTGTTTTTATTTCTTTTGCATATATACTTAGGAGTAGACTTGCTGGCTCATATGATAATTCCACGTTTAATTTTTTGAGGGACCACCAAAATGTTTCCTACAGCTTCTGCACCATTTGACATTCCCACCCGCGATGTACAGGGCTTCACATTTCTTCATACCCTCACCAACACTTGTTAATTTTGTGTTTGTTTCTTAAATAGTCATCCCAGGGGGAGTGAAGTGGTATTTAACTGTGGTTGTGATTTACTTTTCCCTAGTGACAAATACTGTTGAACATCTTTTCATGTGCTTGCTGGCTGTTTGTATATTTTCTTGGGGGAAATGTCTATTCAAGTCTTTTGCCCATTTTTTCATTGTGTTACTCGTGGTTTGGTTGTTGAGTTGGAAGAGTTCTTTATATATTCTGCATGCTAGATGATATCAGATAATATGAATATCATCTGATATATCATTTGCAGATATTTTTTCATGTTTAATTTTGTAACCACTGTAAGACTCCTAGAGGTCAAACATTACATCTATGCTGCCTCTCTGATGTTTATCACACCAAACTTGCAGAAGCAGCTGAGTAATATGTGTTTGGTTGATTTACTGATGCCACTGCTCTCGGTGACTGAATGCCATGTCCACTTATTATAAGTACTTTCTGTGTGTGTATGTGGAGATAGTTTTTCTCTGTTGCCCAAGCTAAAGTGCAGTGGCATCATCATAGATTACTGCAACCTCAAACTCCTGGGCTCAGGTAATACTCCTGCTTCAGCCTCCCCAGTAGCTGGGACTATAGGTGTGTGCCACCACACCTGGGTAATTTTTCTGGGTTTTTTTGAGATGAGGTCTTACTATGTTACCCAGGATGGTCTTGAACTCCTGGCCTCAAGCAATCTTTCACCACCACTGGCCTCCCAATCTGCTGGGATTATAGGCGTGAGCCACTGTGCTGGGCTTAATTTCTAATAATGCTCACTGCATTGATGTATCTTAGATGCTGACTTATAAGCAAGCACAAGTCAATTGGTTAAAAATTCATCCTCTTTTGAGAAATAGAGTGGTTGATGTTTTAAGAGAATAACAAATGGGCTTAGAAATACCTACTTGTTGCAAAGGGAAGTTCATGGTGAAATAGTCTCAGTAGTGTTTATAGCAGCACCCACCCCAGCCTGTAGCAAGTCCCTGTGCATTTTTGCCCTTCCTACGTTTGACTATAATCTTTTGGCCAGTTATCCTCTGGCTTACCTGTCTCATAGCAGGTAGGCATTGAATAAAGTATTTGTAGAATTAATATAGTAATTTAGCTTTAGAAAACCATAACTGAGGTATTCTGAAGATGGGCTTTAGGATTCTTGTCAGGCTCAGCCACCCTACTGCCACCTCGCTCTGTCCTCTCTCTCTCAGGTGCATGGCTGATGAGGGCCGTGGGTGTGTGTGGAGAGAGGAATCGAGCATGTGCACTTATTTAGAAACTGAAGTTGAAAAAATAAAGAAGAAAGGTTGGGGAATTTCAATCCAGTGCTCTAAAAGAGCACAAATACTGAGACGAATTGATACCGTAGATGTTGATGTGAATCTGCAGATAGAAGCGACAGGTCGCGCTGTTCAGAGCAGAAGCTAGAAAGGAGAGCAGTAGTGTGCCCCCAGGTCCCCCAGCAGTGCAGCTCCTAAGGTCAAGGGCAGAAGTTCTTCCAGCCGAGGCGAGTGCTGGAGAAGCAGGTGCTGTGCCCCCAGAACTGGACAGTGTGAGCCCGCGCTGGGGGGAAGATGTGCTGCGGTCAACACAGGCCAGAAGTGGTCAATGCTTTTTCCATAAATGTTTTGCCATAAATGCAAAATGTGATGTACGTTGATGTTTTGTAGTAGCATTGGTTACGTGAATTAGGCACCTGCAAGCTAGGCATTACTACGTCCATTTCACATCCACAGAAACTGGGGCTGGGAAGAGTTAGGGATTTGCTTAAGACTATCGAGCTGGTAGTTGGTAGAGCCAGAAGTCAAGTCCAGATTTGTCTGGGTTCACAGTAGGCACTTGTCCTCTAATCCACCCCTCCTCCTCTGAGGCACATAGATCACGTCTGCTCTTAGGCCCATTCATGGCTTTATCGGGGCGGTCTGATGTCAGTGGAGCCCTGACATTAGATAGTGCTGAACTAAGTGATCTTAAGGAAGGATTGGTAACGAATAGGAGAAAGCTCCTTTTGAGTATGAACAATATTGGCCTGTTTTTACCGTGTTTACCTCTATGGAAGAGAGCTGAATTTTCCACCTCCTATCAGGGCACAGTGCCCTGCAAGGACTAGAATAGACTAGATTTCCTCTTCTTCTTAATGTTTAAACTTTAAAAGAAATGCAAGCTAGCTGTAAAAATTGAAGAAACCCCATTTGCCTCAATCCTATAGCCTTCCCCAGAAGCAATGACCTTGTACACTTGGGCACATGTGATTCTAGTGTTTATGCATTTATAAGTATAAAAAGTACATAGTTTTGTGCGGTTATAAATGCATAAAGACTGGAATATATAAAATATGTAATTATGTATCATTTTAGGGCTTTTTTAGGGGGAAAAATCCACAGTGGATCATACTGGGATATTTTCTGCAGCTTGCTTTTTCTGCCTAAAAGGTATTCATGTCTCGTGTTGCCCTTCCTTCTTTGCAGAGATCCTACAGCAAGGAATTGTTCGAAGAAGTTATTTCAAAGATGCGGAAGGCAGGGATCAAATCCACGATAGCTATAGAAAAGTTTAAGCTTCTCGCAGAGAAGGTAGAGGAGATAGTGGCCAAGAACGCACGCGCAGAAATCGACTACAGCGACGCTCCAGATGAGTTCAGAGGCCAGTGGACCAGCTTTTGTTCATGCTGAATTCTTTGATTGAATTTGAATATGTAACATTAAAAGAGGATTTCCTATTCTTTTAACTTTTTAATAATGTGCTGTAGTTGCTTTTTGAGGCACTTTATCTTAAATTACGTTTGCCTATTTTTAGCTCATATTATAAATTAAAAGGAAAAAAAGCCTCCTTAACCTGATTTCAAACCACTTAACAACCCTGAAGATTTTCAAGGCAGGGTTGCCTTTGTAAGTGAGGATTCACGTTTTCAAAGAATTCTGAGAAGTCCCAAGACAAAGGGCTGGCTGTCTTCACTGCAGAGCCCGAGGGGCCTACTGCTGCGGCTGTCCCTGGGTCTTTTTTCTCTGTCCCCTCCTCCCAGCAGTAGCTGACAAAAGGGGACTTTCCCTCTACAAAAGGCAGTGTGTGTGCCTTTATCCGAGGCTGGTTTCCTTCTAAACCTGGGGATCTAGCAGGGGCGTTTGATTGCCATTCCCTTGGATGTATTTTTCCCTGGTAGGAGGGGCTGTGTTTTGTTTTCTTTCTTTCTTTTTTTTTTTTTTTCTTTTCTTTCAGTTTTAGTCTTTATTATTAGGTCATAGTTTGCTTTGCTTTGTGTCTGCAGACCCTCTGATGGACACCCTGATGACTGACCCGGTGCGGCTGCCCTCCGGCACCATCATGGACCGCTCCATCATTCTGCGCCACTTGCTCAACTCCCCCACGGACCCCTTCAACCGACAGACACTGACAGAGAGCATGCTGGAACCAGGTAGAGGAGGGCACGGCGCGAGTTGCAGTGCTGACATCAGCACCCAGAGGCAGAGCCAAAATCATGCGTCAGAAATTAATCAAAAGGGGAAAGTTACCAAATCTAGAAACTACCTAGTTTATGACACTCTGTGTGGGAAAGACACAGAATGCTCTCTGCCCTTTCCCACTGCAGCCATCTAGTCCTTCCTTTCTTTTTTTTTTTTTTTTTTTTTTTTTTTTGAGACAGAGTCTCACTTTATTGCCCAGGCTAGAGTGAGTGCCGTGGCGTCAGCCTAGCTCACAGCAACCTCAAACCTCTGGGCTCAAGCAATCCTGCTGCCTCAGCCTCCCAAGTAGCTGGGACTACAGGCATGTGCCACCATGCCCGGCTAATTTTTTCTATATATATTAGTTGGCCAATTAATTTCTTTCTATTTATAGTAGAGATGGGGTCTCGCTCTTGCTCAGGCTGGTCTCGAACTCCTGAGCTCAAAGGATCCGCCCACCTCGGCCTCCCAGAGAGCTAGGATTACAGGCTTGAGCCACCGCGCCCGGCCAAGTCCTTCCTTTCCATGTCCCCCATCTTCTGCAGTCCTCAGCTCGGGGAGGGGATGAATGGCCTTTTCTTCCCACTTACACAGAACTACAAGCGTCATGTCTTAGGCAGAGCCCTCCCCTCTGGGGCAGTAACCCCCCTGTCTTTTTCCTTTCTCAGTGCCAGAACTAAAAGAACAAATTCAAGCATGGATGAGAGAGAAACAGAACAGCGAGCATTAAGCCGTCCCTTCGCCCACCCTCTGCTAGAAACAGCCAAGGCCAGCGAGGCGGGCAGAGGCAGCGGCAGTGCTGAAACTGCTGTGCAGACGTTGGAGGCCAAATGTGGCAAACTACCCCCGAGCCCACCCAGAGTGACCAAACGCTAGAGAGCCGAAAGGACGCCATGAGAAGAGGAGCCCGATTCCTGTACATATATTTAAGTGACAAACATGGTCAAAAGCTTGAGGGACAAGCTTTATAGTTGCTTGTGTAATAAAGCACGTCCTTCATATGTCACCATTTGGGGCTTTTGCAGCAGAAATCTTTTAGTGACGGCCAGTGGGTCTGGGCAGCATCCCTTCATCTTTTTTTTTTTTTTTTAATCCAGTATCCGTTGATTTGATTGTGATTAGAGAACTTTGGACATTTTGCTGCTAAAGAATCTTTTCCCCCCCGTCTCCCTTCCTGACCCTACTTGCACTGCTGTGGATTTTTTTAAAGACAAGCAAAAACAAAAATAAACTCCTTTCCCCAGCCCTCCAAACATATATTCCGTGAGATAACTGTGCCTGCTACAAAGTGTTAATCCTGGGATCGTATTTTTATATCATATTCACATATTTGTTTTTTTAATTGGTGTTAGATGACATGATTAATAAAAAAGGCAAGATATTTTCAGAATTTGAATTTCAGTTTTTTTTTTTTTTTTTCTTTTGAAATGTCCCTTTCAAATTTTTTTATTCTAAACAAAGCGAATGAAGCGAATCCTGTTGCTCTGGTCCTTATCATAAGCCCTGTTAGGAATCCAAGGAACAGTTGCAACAAAGGAGGGGTTTAGGTGTATCAGGATTTACATGACTTAGGGTTTTTTTGGGGAGAGATGAGGGTTGTTTTTTTTAATGCTATGTGACAGTTTAAAACCTTTACAGTTATCATATAAGGGTAAATAAATTTCTCCGCCCTTGAGTGTGTGAGTTTGAGGCAGGGTCATTTGTACAATGTGTCCTTTGGGGTTTGGCCTTACCAAAGCAAAAGAGGGTGCGAAAAATGTGGAAGTATGTCTGCTTGTTTAAACACACACAGACACAGCCACACACGCAAGCGGGAGACTTTTTGTATTACTGCTCCCTACTTAACATACTTGAATTCTTGAATTTCCCTTGGGGTAAAAAAGGATTTGAAACCGTAAAGTGTTTTGAAGAAATTAAGTCTACAAAAACATTCTTTTTTCTTTTCCTTTTTGCCCCCTCCACAGACAATGTCCTCTGTTCAATTCCTAACGCAAACTACAATAAATGGTGATACACATTCAGAAGGAATCTTCTTTGAGTCTCTCATTTTTTGTTGGAAAAAGAAAGGGGGGTGGTGGTTGGGTAGGTAAAAAAGAGGCAAAGGAGTTTGCATGTGGTGAATTATCTTTTCCTGGAGCCAATTAGGAGTTGCTATTTTTAAAATAAAACTTTTGCATTTGTGTCAGTCTTGACGCTACATTTGGTTCTCATTTCACCATTGCTGGTTTGAGGGGGCTGAGCTTTGTAAACATCTTCAATCTCCTGCCTTTCTCAATGGTTAGGCCACCTCGAATATCTTTTCCCCAAACATTAAGATTCTCACTCAAGTCCAGCCCATTTCATTGGCATTTTCTTAGGTGTTCCAGTGTAGAAAGCTGTTTTTTCCAGCTCCTGTGATAATAGTAACAATGATAATAAATAATAGCACTGATATAGCATTTCCTGTGTGCCAGACACTGTGCAAAGGCATTGACATTTATGATTTTGTCCTCTAGGAAGACTGTGCTATTAGCTCTGTTTTCTGTTTGTTTGTTTAAAGAAAGAGAGTGTGGGCTGTGGAGAAGCTAGGTAACTTGACCAGTGTCACCTGGCCAGTTAGTATAGGAACAGGTGTCTGGGCTCCAGAGCCCATTGCCCTTAGCCTCTATGTCTACTTCTCTTGAGCATATTTGAACTAAAATTATATATATATACACACACACACATATATAAAAGCAAAAATTTTAGACTATAAATGAGCAAAAATAAAGCCAACCATGATGGTTCTGCCTATAGTCCCAGCTACTTGGGAGGCTGAGGCAGGAGGATCCCTTGAGCCCAGGAGTTCAAGGCTGCAGTGAGCTATGATCATGCCACTGTACCTCAGCCTGAGCAACAGAGCGAGATCCGCCTCTAAAATAAATAAATATGCAAAAGAACAACATGAAAAATTACCCATAATCCCACCGTGCAGATAATTTTGCTAGTTTGCTTTTCACAAAACTTACATGTACACCTATGAAATGATGATGTTGACAGGCATCTTGCCTGATGTTTATTCATCTCACAAGTGTGTATTGCTTTCTCCTCTCCACTCAGATTGTAAACTCTAAGTAGGCACAGATCCTGTCGTATTTGATTCTCCCAGGAACCCCCCCAATGAATGTAATAAGATGCTGTTTTATACCCCCATATGCTCTTGTCATTTTCAATATTCAGAATTCGGAGGCTTCAGGGACCTTCTGCCAGGCAGGGCAAGATGCAGCCAGTCTCCTGCCTGTACTGTCTCTAAGGGGAAAACGTTTTGGATTTCTTCTTTTAGAGTCTTAAGGTTGATGTGTTTGCCTTTCAGTCTGTTAATTATGGATATTAAAATAAATCCCAAAATATTTTAAATGTAGGTCTTGGCTGAAAGGAAGATTGTCAAATAAGAAAGAGAATCTGAGAATCAGATCAGCAGAAGAGAAATGATGCTTGAGAGAAAGATGATTAAAATAACATTCATTTTGTGAGTCACTGTTGTGTGTGGGTTTTTTTTTTTTTTTTTTTTGAGACAGAGTCTCACTTTGTTGCCCAGGCTAGAGTGAGTGCCGTGGCGTCAGCCTAGCTCACAGCAACCTCAAACTCCTGGGCTCAAGCAATCCTGCTGCCTCAGCCTCCCAAGTAGCTGGGACTACAGGCATGTGCCACCATGCCCGGCTAATTTTTTCTCTATATATTAGTTGGCCAATTAATTTCTTTCTA
>VSMD01026272.1:0-21987 GCA_008750895.1 Mirza zaza
AAAATATATTTCAGAATAGAAGCAGTCAGTGCCTCTGCTTGTAAAATGGACAGAAATGTGAGAAGCCCAGACAGAATTGTCTCCTAAAACCACCCAAAGAGTAGAAAATGACTAGTCTTTTTTCAAGGAACAGAGAGAGAATGTGCAGACACTTTGCGCCATGGCTGTGAATACAGAGGTGCTTTTGACCTTGCCGGGAGCCCTTCCCTGGACGCTGGAGGTGACAGTCAATAGAGAAAAGACAACAGTCATTTTTTGTAAGAGAAGAGACTCTCCATAAAAATATGTTAAAGTATACTATTTCGCTTGAGATGGGATTTTTCTCTTTGGAAATTCTTCAGCAAGCTTCCTACAAGTGGATAAAAGAAATGCCCTGGAAAAGAGGAACATATTTTCTAAAGATGGTAATACTTTGAGTTAAACATATCGAATTTAAAATAAGTGTCACAAGCGAGATGACTCAACTGAAACTTCACTGCTCCCAAATCCATTGTTTGCTGTCTTCTAATAAGAAGACATCATTTTAATTCTAAATTTGCCATACAAAGTTTTAGTTGTGTCATACCACTTGTGGCTCCATACTGTAGCTATGCAACATTCTGATTGAACAAGTTTGTCCACTTGAAAGCCAGCTTCCTGAATTGCATTGCTGTATTCCTGAGAGCTGTATGAAGTAGGACATCAAAACAATCCTTTCGTTTCTGTTTGTACAAATCAGTTTGTCTATATTAAGGATAATATAAAATTATTGTATTATACAAATTTAAAAAATTATTAAACACATTTTTCACCAAGGACAAGACTTTATCAATCCACTAATTCACCAGGTACATGGAAATAATTATGCACACACCAAATATATTATAGTAAGATGTTTTAAGGAAAACCATATCAAAACAATGCATTAAAATTACTGTTTCTTATTGGTGTTCTCATTTTTAAAATTGTGCTATCTGTATTCCAACTCTAACAAAATTATCCACAAAATATGAAATTAAGAAAATTGATTATGTAGCATAATATAAATATCTAAGGATGAGCATCTGAGTACTTACAATAGTCTTTTTATATATTTTATTTTGCCTATTATTTTGCTATTATTTCCTTTTTGTAGAAGTTTTACTCTCATGTGCCTAATCTATTGCTGGAACATAAAAATAATCCAAGTTGACAAAATAATAGAAAAAGGCAATCACTGCTCCAATCCATACATGTATACAGCCATCCACCCACCCATCCATCTGTTTATTCATTCATCTAAATGATCCTTTCAACCATTAATTAATCTAGCAAATAACTAACTGTTGGGTTGTTTCATAACTTTGATGGAAAAGTGAACAAGAAGTAGGGATTTCTTTGAATGCGTTAAATAATATCTTACTTTCATTAACCACATTTATAGGGAAATTATTACAAGAATGGAATGATAGAAGTCCCTGTGAGTATGCAAATCAGATAGGGTAAGGCAAAGGGGACTTTCAGAAAGAAAATGTGTGTGCGTGTGTGTGTGTGTGTGTGTGTGTGTTTGAAAAAGGAAGGAACTCAAAAGGAATCTGAGGAAAAAGTTAAAGCTTAAAATGATCCCAAAAACCTATGAGACAGGGTGATAGGGTATGAAAAGTATCAGAGAAAAAAGAAAGGAGAGATTACTATGAATTTAGGAAATTTCAATGTCCTGCCGGCTCCACATTTGAGTGAAATGGTTTAGTCTTAGCATTCACTGGTTTCCTCATTACTCTAACTGAATGTAAATGTGGAGACATACTAGTGTCTGCAGAAATTCTACCACTCCTCTCCCCAAGCTACACATAATAAGCCTAGACTGCAGGTGTCCACACAGAAAGAGAAATAGAACTCCTCTTGGCTTTGCTTTGTGTCTACTGAGGTGCTACCAGTTCCCGGTGTTGATACTCATACATTCCAGAAATCCTGTTGAATACTGGTTAGGAGGCATGCGATGAGCTAATTTCTAGAGATGCAGAGGTGAATAGGATAGGTAGGGTATCTGTCTCATTGGCAAGTACCGGTTAGTAACAAAAATTAAACAAAACCAATAAATATTTTCTACTAAAAGAAAAGAGCAGGGCTCAAAGGAGGCTGCACCGAAATCCTGGGCAGAGATGGAAAGCTCAGAAAAATCTTTCTAAAAAACATCAAAACTTCTGTGTGCTGGGGTAAGAAGCAAGCTTTGAGAAAGTTTAAGCAATAGAGTAAAAAATCAAAATTTCATTTTAGAAAACTAAATGCAATGTTGAAATGCCTTGAAAATGAACAAAACTTCTGCTTCCAGATATTAAATAAAATACGTATGAATAATCTTATAAATATAAGAATGTTCACCAAAATACTGTATTTCTTCAACCTTCTTTCTGCATCCAAGTGATAAGCTCCTCCAGAGTAGAAACTTTCCTTTCGCAAAGCAGCGTAACAGTGCTTCATATACAGTACACATACTGTAAATACTCTTGTAATACCTAATCCAGAACCAGAAAATACAACACAGTGAAGCTGGAAATGTCTGTTTACTTGCTGCAAACTATAAATAAGTTGATCACAAGAGTGGTGACGAACATGGCTGACGCTATTAAAAGCACTTTGCTTTTGTAATCTTTTCATGCTCCCTACACCATTCAATTTTTAAAAATAGGTCAAAATTCGACTAGAGTTCTGTAACTAGATGCTTAAAAATGTTAACTAGCCTCTCTCTTGCCTATTTCTTTAGCGTTATTCTCTAGGAGGGTGGGGTCGGGGTGGGAAAACAACTATTAATAACAAAACCACTTATCACAGGCTGAACTCTTATGAATCTCCCCTGCTAATCTCCAGATGAGATTCCCAGTGGAAACCACACAGGTGTTTTAGAGCAAGAGCAAATGCTTTCATTATGGAAAGAGTAGCCTCCTACCTGATTATTCCCATCAAAATTCACACCATTAGGGGGAAAATTCACCTCTAAACTTTCATCCAGTTCAAAGTCTAAATATGGGAGGAAGTGAAAGAACGCCCTGGTGGAAAATCAAAAGCTTGCTGCTAATTAGGCTCCTTCACAATCCCCCAAAGAAGGCCAGCTAGCCAATTAAGTTTAATTGCCAAGGACCAGGGCTTTGGGGTCTGGCCCCTACAGAACTCACGCAGGGGATGCCGGGACTTCTTTGCCCCAGCAGGGTTTCCACCCCACCCTCATGCTTCTCAAACTAACCCAGTGACACTTTACCCCAGCACACCCAAGCTGAGAGAGCATATAGTCCACCTTCAGAATGATGCCATATTATTTAGGATTGATTTCCAATTAATTTTCTTCTCTGAATTTCAATATATTCCCTCATCTTTACTACTTATTTAAGCTTATGATAGTCAAGAGAAGTGCCAGAGAAAAATATACCTGTGGGGAAAGATGAGCATAAAATTGTGATTATAAAACCCAAGATGCATGATTTAATAAAAATTAGACCACATTAGATATACATTTTTTAATGTCACACTTAAAAATTACTCCTTGCCTCTACTTGAGAAAATATTCCAAAAATCATCAGTTGTAGGAATCTCAAATAACCTGCAGATAAACATATTTTATATCTCCACCTTTGTAAAACTGTGTTTTTCTGTTATCCCATTCTTCCCCTAATGCTTTCTGAGGATTCTGATAACTAAGGTTTTTCAGGATATATTCTCCATCTAACACCGACAGGAGTAAAATCACGAACCTGTGCCTGACTCACTCACTCGTTCAGATTTATTTTTATAAGGAAGTTGCTATGCCTCCTAGTCACCATGACAGCTTTCTGCAATGCCTGAAAACACGCCCTTCCACTCTGACACTGTTATCCTACTCAGATTCTACTATTTGCATTTAAAATGAATGAATGCTGAATTTTATTCTTATTCAAGGCCTTCTGCAAATGGGTTTGCATCCAGGTTGCTACTGAAGTGTGAAAAATTTCCATACTGCGTTCATTAGTCATAGAAACATACAAATATGATTTATAGGAAATTATTGAATCTGGAGGCTAATTTTCTTCTGTCTGGTGGTATTATTGATTTCTTCACTTCCTTTCATTTTTCTTTCGTTCAAAGAACAGAAAAGATAGGCAAGAAGTTTGCTAAAATGTATTTAAATAATTATCATTTTTAAGAAAATATTTATGTGAATTGGGATAGGAAGAATATATGTACATGAGAGAAATACAGAAAAAAAAAAAATGACAAGCATCTATGCCTTGATAGTAGGCAGAATGAAAAAAGGAAGAGGCAAAAAAAGAGAAAGATACATCATGTAAGTAGTATGCCAGTCATGATTATAAAGAATGCAATGTATTTTACTTTATATTCTTTTGATACAAATGCCATTACAATCTAGTTATGTATCATATTCATACATATTACACCTTGACACTTTTCTTTAGTATGGTCAATTTTGCCCTAAGATTTTTGACTCTCTAAAATTACATAAACATGTAAAATGAGAAATGTAGACAGAAATAGGGACATCAAAAACACTTTTAAATCAGATACTTTCAAGCTCTAGTTAGTTGAATAAATAATAATATTATAAGTAAACCCGTGGAACAATTAGGAAAGGAAATAAAGTTTTAAAAATAGATATATTTAAATTTTTTTTTACTAAGCAATTAATTGTGTTAAAAAAAACTTTAAGAATATAAGCCAATTTGCAGAGAAGAATAAAGCTATATATTTTTCATAACTTTGGTCAGATATTGTATTAGTCTCCTAGGGCTGCTGTAACAAAGTACCACAAATCGGGTGGCTTAAACAACAGATATTTATTATTTCACAGTTTTAGAGGCCAGAAGTCCGAACTCAAGATTTTGCCAGGGAGGGTTTCTTCGAGGGCTCTGAGGAAAGGGTCTGTTCCAGGCATGCTGGCTCTCACTGTATGCACCCGGGGCCAAATTCCTCCCTTTGACAAGGACACAAGTCACTCTGGATTAGGCCTCCTACTCTCTCTTCATTAAACCTTATCTTAACTAATTACATCTGCAACAATCCTATTTCCAAATGAGGTCACATTCTGAAGCACTGGGGCCTAGAACTTCAACCTATTAATTTGGATGGGTACAGAATACAACTCATAACAGGTATGAATCTCTTTTAAAAGGAAAAATATGGAAACATAACCACACTATGATAAATTGCTTCATTTTAATATTACCTGAATGAGTAATAAAATAAATGGCTGGGTTTTATAATTCACATAATACTAAATCAAAACACTTAAGTTATACACAAATAAGATACATTTGAATGAACAACATTAATTTATCATGATAGAAAATGTCATTCTGTTGTTGCCAAATCACAATTCAGAATGTAAATGTGCTTTTGGCAGAGACAGTGTTATTTCTTCTGATTTTATAATAATATGTGCCATAGATAAGTCCCATTTTTCCACTAGTTTCTCAGTTTGAACTATTGCTGAAGACCTGTATGAAGAGCCTACTGTGTCAGTCTGGGTCTAATCAGGAGAGAGAAACCACACAATTTACACAGGGGACATTTATTATAAAGAATTATTAACTATAGCATGGAATTTGAGCAACAAAATATTGGCTAGTAAGAATTAAGAGAACTTAAAGAATCCAAATTACAGCCATAAGGTGCCACCATGGCCTCCATAACTGAGACGGAGCGCTTAAGGAAGAGATCCCACAGAGATGACATCTAGAACCTGTAGTCTTGGCTCATTTTATGACAAAGAAATCACTGTAGTACCACTAGTGGAACTTGACAGAAACATGTTCTGTGTGATGCCGGGTGAGCCTACTCGCAGGAAGCTATCTCACCAGAGAGGCTCTGGTGCAAGACCTCCCAAGACAACACACAGGGAAAGCTGCCGGCTGCCATGCTGAATGCTCCAGGCACTGCAGGAGCTGTGCACCCTTTACTGGCGAAGCTTTAGAGCCAGCTGTCAAAAGAAAAATATTTAAAGGCCTCAAGTCTATTTTCACCAATCAGCCAAAAAGGGTGAAGTTTTAGCTTAGAGGCAATAAATCAATACACAACACACACACTGAATCACCACTGGATGTACATGTCATTTATATATTAAGGATACTCTACTATTGTCTTATTTGCCAATGAAAATAAAGTACCACTGGTTCACATTACCTATCCTCACTCTTCACCCTTAAAGTGATTTGAAAACCAAATAATTTCCATTAAAAATAAGCCTGACATGATCTAACAAGAGGATATTTACAGTCTTTATCTTCCACTTGAATATGTACATATATCATTGTAGAAATTAAATTTGATTTCAATTGATTTAAGTTTATTTCAGGGTTCTACCCCACCTTCCTTGGGGAAATTATATACTTTTCAGCATATGCACTGCCTTATTTTTCTAAACTTTAAAAGTCTGAAAAACATTTGGCCCCACAGATTTCAGATAAGGAATTATAAACCTTACTACTTGTAACCAATTTGATTTTAAGTACAAAAATAGATATGGAGAGGTGCCATCAACGAGATGGCAGAATGGGAAACCTTGGACCTCATTGCCCCATAGAAATGATGACTTAATAACAAAAAAACCTTTATGAGAACTTCAGAAACCAACCAGAGAATTGTAACACCTCAAGACCAATCACATTGAAGCAGGTAAGGAAAGCCATTTAATTTCAACTGCATCAGCCTGTCCCTCAAGCCAGCACAGTTGTGATTGGGGGGAAGCCCTACTTACACCTTTTCTCTAGGGAGAAAAAGAGAAGAATAAAATGCATACCCAACATCTAACATTCTGGCTTTTCAGGAAGCTACACAAGAGTTGGTTTCTGTCTTGCCTAACTCAACGCACTGATGGGAATTCACATACATTGGAGGCCAGGGAGTCACTGAGAACCGAAGAGAGTCCAGTGGCTTGTGGCAGGAGTAGACACCTCGTCACGCCGCAGACAGAAGCCAACACAGCTCACTGTCATCGGGAGAAAGTGCCCAGCTCATGGTTTCTCCCTTGGGAGGGGAAAAGAATATTATAATATGTGTCCTATATTCTGGCTCTTCAGGGACCTCTCCAAAGAACTGGTTTTGGTCTTGCCTGAGTTGGAGCACCGATGGAGCAGACAAAGTTATAGATTTTATATATAGATATAGATATTGATATAGATATAGATAAATATATAGAGAGATAGAGATAAATACAGAATCCGGTAATACTGTAATGGTGGTATATAAATTAATTTTAATTCAGATATGGAGTTTATAAAACAAAGTCATAAAAATAATTATAGCTATAAAACTATGTTAATGGATACAAAATATTTAAAAATGCCATTTATGACATTGATATCATAAAGTGCAGAATACTATACCCAACAACAGCAAAATACCTATTCTCAAGGCAAATACAGCAATAACAAAAATAAATCAATCAGACTTGATTAAATTAAAAAGCTTCTGCACAGCAAAAAAATAATTAACAGAGCAAATAGACAACCTACAGAATGAGAGAAAAATATTCACAAACTATACATCTGACAAAGGATTGATATAGAGAATGTACAAACAAATCAGCAGGAAATAAATAAATAACCCCATCAAAAAGTGGGCAAATGACAGGAACATAAGTTTCAAAGAAAAATAGACAAATGGCCAACAAACATATGAAAAAATGTTCAACATCACTAATCATCAGAGAAATTCAAATTAAAACTGCCATGAGATACCACCTTACTCCTGTTAGAATGACCATTACTAAAAAGTCCCAAAATAATAGTTGCTGGTGTTGATGCTGAGAGAGAGGAACAGTTACACACTATTTGTGGGGCTGCAAATCAATACAACCTCTATGGAAAACAGTATGTAGATTCCTCAAAGAAATAAAAGTACACCAACCATTTGACCCAGTAATTCCACTTCTCTGTATTTACCCAAAGGAAAAGACATCACTTTATAAAAAAGACACCTGCACTCGAATGTTTATCGCAGCACGATTCAGTTGCAATCATGTGGAACCAACCTAAGTACCCATCAATTCCTGAGTGGATAAAGAAAATGTGGTGTATACACACACACACACACACACACACACACACACACATATATATATACATACACACCATGGAGTACTACTCAGCCATAAAAAGGAATGAAATAATGTTGTTTGCAGCAACTTGGATGGAACTGGAGACCATTATCCTAAGGCAGTATCTCAGAAATGGAAAGCCAAGCACCATATGTTCTCAGTAATAAGTTGGAGCTAAACTATGGATATACATGGTCACAAAGAGATGTAAAGGACATTAAAAACCAAGATGGGTGGAGAGTGGGAGGGGAGATTTGGAATACATTCTTACCTATTGGGCACAATGAACACTATTCTGGTGACAAATACACCAAAATCCTTGACTTAAGCATTATACAAGGTATCCATGTAACAAAAACATTTGTCCCCTTAATATGGTGAAATAAAAACTTAAAAATGAAGATAAACAATGGTATACCCACATAGGACTCTTACCGTGAATGGAGCTTGCAAGACTGGAAGTTGCTCTGGGGGAGTCGGTGAGTGAGCAGTGAGTGCACGTGCAGGCCTAGGACATGACTGTGTGTTACTGCAGACTTTATAAGCACTGTGTACACGTAGGCTATACTAAATTTGTTTAAAAAGCCATTTTTTCTTTAATAATAAATTAACCTTAGCTTACTGTCACTTTTTTACTTTATAAACTTTTTAAATTTTTTAACTTTTACTCTTTTGTAGTAGCGCTTAGCTTAAGTCACAAATATATTGTACAACCGTACAGAAATATCACCTTTCTGTATATCCTTATTCTATAAGCTTTTTTCCTATTTTTACAATTTATTTTTACTTTTTAAACATTTTTCAAACTAAGACGCAAACACATGCATTAGGCAAGACCTACGCAGGGTCGAGATCGTCAATGTCCCTGTCATTCAGCCTCACGTCTTATTTCCCTAGAAGGTCCAAGGGGCACACGCACAGAGCTGCCACCCCTGTGACAACAGTGCCGCCTTCTGGACACCTCCTGAAGCCCCTGCCTGAGGCTGTTTTACACTTAACTTTTTTTTTTTTAATATAAGTGGAAAGTGTGCACTCTAAAATAATAAAAAGTATAGTGTAGTAAATACATAAACCAGTAAAATATTTAACATTATCAAGAGTTATATCCTGTATATAACTGTGCGTGCTACACTTCTGTATGACTGGCAGCCTGTAGGTTTATTTGTTTTGGTGGATCTGAGTATCCAGACTCTGTCTGTGCTCTCGCCCTCGTTGCGGGCAATAGTGGCAGCATAAAATTCACTTCTTTCTGCTCGTCTTGCTCAGCGTGATTTTTCCTTTCTCAGGTGAGTTTGGAGGATGCCACGCCTCACACAGAACGTGGCCTCTCCGTGCTGGGGTGGTGGGAGCAGAACAGCCATACAAGGGAGGGTCAGAAAACGGTTCTGGAGGATAGTAGAACATCCCTGGTTTCTGATTCTGAGAAGTTCAACTGTCAGCATCAGGATTATTTAAAAAAAAAGTGAGGAAAGATTGTGGCTGAAATGTTTCAGTCTCATAATTCACATCTACTCACTCCGCAGCAGAAACAGCACATCCAAAGGAAAGGATTTTGATGTCAAGAGGGAAAAGGAGCACAGACAAGAAGAGCAACAGTCTCATCCTCAGGGAGGTTAAACCCTGAGGATGGTGTGGAGGCTGAGAGTGGTTTGCAGAGAGCAAGAAGGACCTCGAAGCAGACTACTCATACGGCCCCTCTTCAACTTTATTAAAGGGGAAGAGTGAGGAGATTGCTTTTGCTCATTAGCAAATATTGGACACTTCCTAATTTATGTTCAGTATAAGGACTTAGTAATACAAGATTATCTGAATCACATGTTCTTTAAAGTCAAAGGGTTGAAGTTTAGAGAATAAAATTAATTCAGGGAATAAAATGTTTATTCCATGTTTATTCCAAGTAGACAGTTTCCTCATTCAGTGTCAGAATTTCAGCAGGTTTCCACTGCCACTCTCAGGGGACAATCACTGGTGAAAGGCCCAGTAGTTGATCTGGGCAGCTTTCATGTATCCCTTAAGAGAGTGAAATGTCATTGAAGATCTGACGAAAATTATATTTCTCTTTTTATTAGATGATGCTGGGTTTTTTTCAGTGAAAATGAAGCAATTTATAGTTCAACACTTTTGCTAAGAGGCCTTAGCAAAAACCTGAAGTCACAAGCATCGTAGTTTTAAATTTTTTCCTTGTTGACTGCAATCCCAAGCTGCCCATATTTGACACTAACACTGAGTGGAGGAAACTTAAATTGGGTCTCTTGATATAATAAAGTAAATCTGGCCATGGTCACCAAGAAAACAAAACAAACAAAAACAAAAAAAGAAGGAAGAGAAGAAGAAAGAGGAGGAAGAGGAGGAGAGAAAAGAGAAGAGTGTCAGCACTTAACTCTCAACTGGGAGAAAAATGTGCTCAGAATATCCTGAAGAAATCTGAAAACCCCCGTCTCAATGGGGAAGGGATCACCAGCTGCACAGAGGAGAGAACCTTCTTTGCACTTAGACAATGAAATGCAGCCCACAGCCAGCGTACACTAGAAATTTACTCATGCAACAAAACACTTGCCGAGTACCCAGTGTGTCCAGTCCCCAGGGTGTGTAGAAAGAACATAGAAGTGAATGAGATTAACCTGTTTTCATAGGGCTTACATCCTAGCGAAAGGAAAAACAGTTCATAAAACAAGAAAATCTGAGACGTGATAATTGCTAGAAGACAATTAAAATAGGGTGACTTAACAGACACTATTTTTATAATTTTATAGTTAGGTCATTTACTCGGAGAAGGCCTAAGTGAGAGGGAGATGGTGAAGGGCAGGAGAAGGACTCAAGAGAGCAGCCATGCAAAGACCCTGAGCAAAGCTCTTGGTTGCCAGACAAACGGAAAGAGCGTCCGTCAGTGGACTGGTTTATGGGTGTGAGGTTTGGATTGGGACAAAATGGGGTGACAGGAGATCCTGGGGTGGGGGTCTGTCTGTGGTTAAGTCTGAGCAGCTGTGTCCTGGAGCCCCGGCCTGGGAGGCCCAGCTGAGCAACAGCGGCAACAACCATCAGTTGCTTCAGTCATTTTTGAACCACCTGCTTCATAAATGGTTTTGCCGAACCTTCAATTGCCCAACAACCTAAGTTTAACCCCATTTTACAGCTTGAGAAACTGAAGTTTAGAGAGGTGATAAGACGTCACCAAAGCCTCAGAGCAAGTAACTGGCAGAAGCAGAATTTTTAATATTTTTGAATTTACTGGATTTCATTTCTTAGTGAAAGTATGGGAAGACATGAGAGGGACTTAAAAGCCCTTTCCTGCTTCCTAAATTTTTCCTTCTCTTTCTCTCCACTGGCCCCAAGAATTCACTTCCATGTCAGGCTCCTTTCTGCTTTCTCCTCTGACGTAGTGTAGCCCCGCCTCATGCTTTCACAGTTGCTCGGGGTGAGTGTGGCCTCGCTGGTCCCGGCCCTGCATCTGCTCCTCCAAACTGCTGCCAGAGGACAGGCCTCACCTCAGGGCAATTATCCTCGGAGGGCCCCTCTTTGAGTTAACTCTTCAAAATTTGTTCTATGAACATGAATATATTCTTTTCTAAAAGGAGAAGGACCTTTGAACATAAGTATATTTATATTGTAATATACTTCCACACCATTTAATATTTCTTATATAAATATGGTAAAAAAATATTAACCCAAACATGTGACTAATCAGAATGTCCCAATTCTCCAGCTCCCTAGAAAACCTATTGGCAGCATAGAGTGTCACCATCAGTCCACACACGCAGATCACTACTTCTCTTCATATTAAACAGAGAATGGAGCTACAGGGCACGATAAAGGCAAGATTGCAAGTTTAGTTCATTAGGGTTCCAAGGCATTGCAAAGTACCTTTCAAATTGCAAGAGTTTCCCTGCAAACCAAAGCAAGTTTATTAAAGTAAACTTCTACTTGTGATGAGACCATGTAAGGAAAAAATAAATTGCTCCACATTCCTTCTGAAAAGCAAAAACTCATTTCATGTAAGGAACATTCCACAGAGTTTTATTTAACCACACACATTTGACCGTGTATGTCTGAAGTACTGCAGCACCTCTCAGTGTGCCGTCATTCCGAACACATTTGGAATTCAGTGAAACATCACAGAGCATAATATATTCCTTTGGTAACCACTGGATGCCACACTCATTTCTATAGAAACTCAACTGTAATTCAACATTGCGGGGCACTCAGGAAAAGCGTTAGCCTTAATTTCTTTAGTTGCCCGCCGTTAGAATTCATCCTCTGCATCCAAATCAGCACATTTGCATATACAATTTATTCTTGATCTGAGCTTTATATTTTAAAGAATCTCTTTTTCCTTATTATCACATTGAAATGTAAATCATTTGATACACTGCTAGTCTGTTACACTTGTGAGGAAATCTTATAAAGCAAGAGATTCGATAGGTTAGATATAGCACAAAAGTTAGCTGAGTTCATGTTATTTTCTTATTTAAAAAAAGACCATTGTACCTAAATAATATAAGCATATTTTTGCTGCTTTTTTCCCCCAGCTAAACTCAACCAGGTCATGTTAAAATATAAATATCTATAGGAAATTAGTTTAAATTTTGCGAGTTTTGAGAAATGCTATCCCTCACCTAGAATGTGGATTCTCTATACTTTAATGGCAAGCACTAAGCAATGAAGCACGGAGGCATAACTGGTCCTGGGAGTGGGTGGACTGCCTCTGCCCTCTGATTCTTGAGGGGGTTGCTGTCAGCACAAGAACTGAAAAGTGGGAGAGTGAATGATGTGACTGAAATTTTGCAGTTCTAAAGATGAGTATAGAAATAGAGATATTAACCAAAATCACAACAATTACAACCAGTTGAGCAAAATCTACAGGGCCATGGTAAAATACACACACACACAGACACACACACATTAATATACAGAAAGTGTTTGTGATAAAAATTTTCCACTATTAAAAATTATAACAACTGATTGAGCTAAACTAAAAAATAAGATACATAAATATAAATATAAATGTGAGTGTATTATATTGTGATAGCTGGAGATTAAAATTATTATTGGTCCTATGGCAATATTATTGTTATTAGACAACTAGCTGTAACAAAGATCTAAAATACTTACAAAAATAAAATCTCATACAGCACTCCAATACTTCATTAAAGATATAAGATGAAATTTAACTCCCATTTTATACAAGACAAAATAGAAGTTGATTTTTGGATTTGTAATATAGTGAGTTCAACATGACTATAAAAGGGCAGAATCTCATCACATATTTTCCTATGGGTTTTGAATGTGTTCAGTTGTCTTCAATTCTCAAAGCCAATCAATTGTCTACTAAGAAAACATGGTTAAAAGCAATAAATCATTGCCAAATTAATTTATGCATATTTTTGTTAGCCTTGTGAAAGCTGAATAGTAAATAAATGAATGAATGAATTTTAAACAAATAGATATATAGGTAATCACCCAGATCTAGTTTTAGATTCTGGCAGAGTTCTCAACATATATTTATAAATACCTACAGTGTATTTATATACTGTGGACACTTTGTTATTCCCTATGAAGTAACTCTATCTTTTCTTAATTGACATTTTATTTTATTGTGGTAAGAACACAACGTAAGATCTAACCTCTTAATTTTTAAGTGCACAGCAGAGTATTATTGACTGTAGATGTGATACAGCAGATCTCTACAGCTTATTCAAATTTTTTGACTAAAACTTTATGCCCATTTCTGACCTCCAGCCTAAAGCTGATAACCTCTACTTTCCTGACAAGACTAAAAAGTCCTTAACTGAAAAATCCCTGACGTAGCATTTTAACCCTTTTAAATAGCAAGTAATATGGAAAAAAAATGTTGGTTTTTAGTATGTACAATTATACCAGCTGACATATATACGAGGTCTCTCCAGAAAGTATCCAGCCAGTGTTATTAGGTTATTAAGTATAAAATGTCCAATTTCCTTAAGTACTAAGTTTGACAGTTGATTTCTCTTACAATTTAATGTGACACTTCATGTTTTATTTTTATTGTGAAGGTACATCCTCAGTCTTGTAAATGCATGTTTTAGCTTGTGATTATCTTTCAACTTTATTTTTAGAGCAATTTTTGTGAAACCATGGATAAGTAAAAAATTAGTGTTATTTTCGAATATGAGTTCCATCGTGGAACAAATGCAGTGCAGCTCAAAATATCAATGAAGTGTTTGGGAAGTATGAGGCTAATGAATGCACAGTACGTACTTGGTTTGAGAAGTTTCATTCTGGTGATTTTAATCTTGAAAATGAGCCACGTGAGTGACCTGATACCAAGGTAAATAACGATGAGTCGAAAGCTATAGTGGAAGCAAATCCATCTCAACTTATGTGTGAATTAGCAGCAAGGTCTGATGTTACCATTCCAACAATACTGCGCCATTTGAAACAAGTAGGCAACGTAAGGAATCTGGATAGATGTGTTCCACATGAATTAAATGAGCATCAGAAGAGAAATCATCCTGAAGCTTGCTCTTCTTTGCTCTCATGACATAAAGGCAAAACATTTCTACACTGTATTGTTACCTGTGATGAAAAATGGATTCTTTTGACAATGGCAAGTATTTGACACAATGGTTGGATAACGGTGAAGTGCTGAAACACAGTCTAAACCCAAATATTCATTAAAAAAAGCTAATGGTGTCTGTTTGGTGGTCCACCATCAGTATTATCCACTACAGCTTCATGAAACCTGGTCAGACTTCACAGCGGATCTCTACAGCAACCAACTGGACAAAATGATGAGGATGTTTGCAATGAAGCCACCAAGATTGGTCAACAGAGACAGGCCAATCCTCTTGCAAGACCACATGTCACAAAAACAAGCATGCTCAAACTACAGAAGCTGGACTTGGAAATTCTCTTCATCAGCTTTATTCACCAGACCTTGCACCAACTGAATACTACTTCTTCTAAGCCTTTGGACTACTTCTTTCAAGGAAAAGTATTCAATTTTCCACGAGCTGTGGAAACGCCTTTCATGATTTCATCCCACTCACTCCCCAGGCTTCTTTGCTGCTGGCGTGAAAAAGCTGCCATTAAGATGGCAAAGCTGTGTTTACAGTTTAGGTGCGTACTTCGATTAATTGTACTGCTTCTCGTTTGAGATATAATAACCTACACACTTGATTTGAAATCGGACATTTCATATCTAATGACCTAATACCCTTACGAGAACAGTTTGGATGACATCGATATAACCTGGCAGCCAAGGAGAATGGACGGGATGCGCATGTGTGAACAATGACGACTCCACTGTACTAGTCAGTGGGGCGCTAGACGCCATTGAGTGAGCAGGTGCACCGTGTGGCCATTACGTTCAAAATGACTGAGCAAGTAGAGCAACGAATCCGCATCACATTTTGTGTTAAGCTTGGACATTCCTTGTATTAAGCTTGAATCATCCAAACTATTTGGATGATTCACAAGGATTTCGGGGATAAGGCAATGAGTGCAAAGCAAATAAAAGTGTGGCACAGACACTTCAAAGATGGTTGATAATTTGTTGAAAGTGATCCACATTCTGGAAGGCCTACAACAAGCAGAACACCTGAGAATGTTGACCATGTACAGGTTGGGGTAAGAGACGCTGGGAGAACTGTATAAGGTCCCAAGGTGCCTACTCTGAAGGGACTGAGGCTTCACTGTGGTATGTTTTAAATACAATGTTTTTGTATCTTATAACTTCTTCAGTAAATGTCTCCATTTTTCCTATTACATGGCTAGATACTTTCTGGACAGATTTTGTATATATAAAGAAAATTTGATTTAAGAGAGTGTCAAGAGCGAAATTATAAAGAATTGTGATTTCTTTTCTCCACAGTCTCTATTTGTCCATGCTTGCTCTTCTAATTATTAATTCTTTTAGAGTTGAAAATCCACGAAATGATATATAGTTACCATAAGTTTGCATTATTTAACATATTGTAGGGGTGGAGAAGTGTGATACCTCTCCATATCCATCATAAGGATCACAGCTGACAATCCTGTAACAAAAAACAGGTTAACAAAAGACAAGCATAACACATTTATTTCATTGCAGTTTTTCTGTGATATGAGAGCCTTCAGAAATGAAAACCCAAAGATCAAGGGAAAACTTTTTAATGCACAGGTTCAGTGATGAATGGGCAGCCAGGTAGATCAGATAGGACAAAAAGGATATGATCTAATGGCAATAGGCTGAAGCAAGAAACCCAGCAAGGCCTGTGTGTTCAGATTTTTACTGGCCTCTCCTCCCAGGTATTGGGCAAAACCCTTCTGGAAGGGGGGCTTTTGATCTACTATCAGATAAAGTAGGTAAGAAAATTTCTTTATGGGCATCCCCTACACAGAAGGCAGGGAAAAGTTGGAATATAATTCTACTTTCTAAGGCCTGCCTTGGGGCAGAAATGGGAAGCAGAAGAAGAAGGGCAGGAGAAGTTCAGAAAGAGACTTTGTTTCTGAGGTCTCTTCAATGTCCTTCACCCTGAAGTTCTCAGCATGCCAAGGCACCATCCTTTGGGGCATCAATTTCTGAGCCCCAACAACTTGAGAGAAAATTTTGGTTTAAAAAAGCATTTTTCTCTCTTAAAATTTTAGAATTAGAGGTGTTCAAGATTTTACAATGTAGTTTTGCATCTAGAATATTTCCTGAGGAACACTATCAATCAGTATTCCTAAGTAACAGAAGAAAGATGCTTCAATAAATTTTTTATGTCATTAAAAAACTCTAGATATTGTTATGACATTTTAAAGTGTCTCTGAATAAATAAATACTAAGTCTACTATAGAAAATGAAACATTCTGTCTTGTCATTCAAAATGAATATTTTTGACATTAAGATGATGGTCATACCATACTAAAATTTTGGACTTTACCGAATGTACTGTTACTGGTCTTAGCATGCTATTTACAATCACTAAAACTTCCCCCAGATGATGGGGAAGTAATATTTATAAGAAACACACATTAACCCCAATGAGATTAATTTGTTTCCCCATGGGTTGGAGATATCTGTCCAGAACAATTTTTATTCAGAGAATTTCTGCTTTGTCAGAGAGGGCAGACAAACATTTAATCACCTCCTCATCTCCTTTCCTTCTTGCTGACCTGCTGCCCAAGAGGAAAGACCTGGTTGCTGGGCAACAGACTAAAGCCTCCAGCTCTCCACCTTGCTCTACCTTCCTCAGTGAGTAAAAGGCAGGCAGATAAAAGCTAAGCTAACAAAGGCTGGACTCTGGAAAGGAGTCTGGGCTCAGCCACCTTTCCCAGACTGTGACAGCATCGCCATCAATCACGGAGCGTGGCAGCCATGTGATTGCACAGCTGCAGAATAGCAAATGCACTTGTGATGACAGTTACTAAATTAGAGTGAACTAAATGTTTAAGAAGAACTAAAAATAACCAGCCTGTCTCTGAACATTTAATAAATCAAAGAAGTATTGTTTAGTTCTAAAGCAATAACTTTTGTATTCTCATGTAAGTTAGAATGAAAGCAACATCTGATTTATCTATTTTATTTATTTATCTATGTACCTATGTATTTATTCATTTATGCTCCATGGTACATTTTGATTTATTAATAAACACATATAACAGATTTTTTCTGAAAAAAGGTTATTCATTAGATTTTCTCTGTGATTCATTAGATTTTCAATTGTGCTATCCTGAATATAGAATTGATTTTAAATTGAAAATTCACTTATTTTTCCAGAAATTAAGATATTTCTTGTTGCTCTCTGTGAACAAGAGAATAGTCATGTGTATGTGATGCCAAAATTGTCTAACATTTTCACATCACTTTGCCATAAGTAGTGAGTTCTCAACTCTTACTCATTTGGTAAAGTTGCTGCTCTTCCCAAACTTTTTAACAAATCAGCAGGACTCAATTAACATGTTCTGGCTGTATTTTGGAACTTAAAAGAGCCAAGATTTCATAACTGATAGATTTAATGTCTTACAGGAGAACCGTGTAAAAGTGGTGTAGCAGAGTAACTAAAAGATGAATCCCTTCCACCAACACCTTACTAAGGTGTGAATCATTTCTCTGCATCATTGGAATGGACCATGGCAGAAACAGGCACAGTCCTGCCTTCGTGGAGCTTCTAGTCCAGTCAATCCGACAGACATTTATGTTTTAAAAATTACCATGTGCCTATTATGTTTCTCGCACTGTCTAGGTGCTGTGGATACAATTATAAACAAAACAGCCGGACATAACCTTCGCTTTGGGAAAGTTCCAATTTTGGCTAGAAGAGCCAAACAGTGAACAGAGACGCATCACACATCAGTCAATTGTGACCAGCTCCATGAAAAGAAATAAGCAAGTAGCTTAATGTGACAGAGAATGAAAGATGACAGTTCAGATGGGGATAAGAGACTATATCAAGGGACTGGTTTAAAAAACGTAATTTTATTCCAGTTATCAGCCCTTTATCCAAAAAAAAAAAAAAGAGTAATTTTTACTGCTGCTGTAATAAAGACCTGGGTCCATTTTTGGTGATTGACCACTGACAGCTTTTAGACCCCATCTCCTCCACTTTCCCTCTTGCCCCACATCTAAGCAGACCATAGAAGGCCTGATGGCTGCTTCTTTTAGCACCAGTGGAAAGTTCAAACTATGTAAGTCCCCACCTCACCTGGGAACCCTCTGTCCTCAATAAAAACCAAAGCCATCTGCCCACCCCTTCTCTCAGACTGCCTTCCCCAGAAATCCTCGTTGGCTGAGTAGTACCTCTCTTCATGCCCTCGTGCTATACGTGTGGAACACAGTCTCAACATCCAGACAGAATTTTTGACCCACTTTCAGTAGGACGATGATGAAACACTACTTGGATTTTTCCATTAGGTATTAGAATTTATAACATTTAGAGAAATGATTTGATCGCTGTACATGAACTTGTCCAGTCACTATTTAATAGTTACCAATTAGGCGTTTAAAGTAGTTACCAATATAATAACATTAAACAAAGACACAAAAAAGTCTAGAATTTTAGCTGAGAACAGTTAGTATGTACCTACATGTTTCACATTTCTTGTACTAATTTCTTGTAAGCCACTTTGAAGTTTTCATGAAATGAAATTAGGTAAATAAATAATTACAATAGCTAGTTCAAACAAAGCATCCATATACAATACTCATCTCCATTACACAAGATGCCTGACAAGAGAGAACATAATTGCAAATATTTATTCCAGCTGCAAAACATTCCAGACAAGTGCCCACTGTTCATATTTTGCTTTTCTCTCCAAACTTTACTCTTTTGAATTTTTAATTTTTCTGCTTTATGAAGAAGAGAGCCTAATATAGGTGCTACTCTATTAATATCATTAGCATTCTCTGTAGGGTGTGTGTGTCTCCACGCGAACGAGGCAGGCCACAGTCTGAGCCGCTGCATAGCTGAGTGGCTGCGGGAGTCCCGGACTCTCGCTCCAGGCAAAGATGAGCAAAGGGAGCGGAGAGGTGGCGAGCAGGGCACTTAGCAGGCAGTCGTGACTCCAGAAACAGGTGATAGCAAATTCCAGGGTGCACTCTTAGGTGAACAGCAAATATTTGAAACCTCAAGTTCTGAAACTAAAACTCAAGGGTATTTCCTGAGTAATATACCAGAATATAAAACAAATTGACTTCTTTATCTATAGAAGTTGTAGATTGCAGCTATTTCAATAGAAGACACATGGGGCGAGATAGTTTGCCCTTAGGTAGTCACTTCATGCATTTTTTAAAGTGAAATCAAAGTTCTCAAATATAAGAACAATAGGCAAAAACATAGCAGAATCACTAGGAATTTCTCATATTCCCACATGTAATCAAACAGCATAAATAAAACACCAAGTGCATATTAGCTGTCCTGACATGACTGTCTGGGCACCCTTCAACACAGAAGGAATATTCTCTATGACTACTTCTCCCTTTACTACCAATGTCATTCTGATTTACCACGTTCACAGTGTTTTTCAGGCATCGTAACTGTATCCAGAGATTTCTTAACTTCAAAGCAAGCTCTAAGCATTACAAGCCTCTAAGGAGGTTTGAATATTGAAAATAATTATGTCTCAAACCATAATTATTTAATGTACTATAATTGTAAAAACAGGAATTTAGTATTAAAACTATGCTTTCTTGCCTGATTTTATTTGATAAGAGTGAATTTAATTACCTTTTTTCATACTCATGAGTAAAAAGTAACCTCCAAATGATACCAATTCCAAAACAGTCTTAAAGAATCTAAGAGGCTCACAGAGGCTTTGGGTTTTGGTTTTTTGTCTTGTCACCTGAAGATAAGAAAATTGATCAGATTATCAACTTAGAATTTCTTATTTGAGCCAAGATACTGTGCTGCTATAGCACTTCAAACCCCATTAATTTTGTTCTTTTGTGTGTGTGTGTGTCTAAACAAGAAAAAAAGAAGCACAGTAAAAAACAATGTTTACAATATGACATCTCTTCAAAGAAAAAAGCGGGAACTTCCCTGTCCTCATCAGACCTGTTCACATAGCTACAGGTGAGGCAATTAATATCTACATTGGATGCTGACATTACAGGAATTATCCCCTTTCCATGTTGAAGCCTCTTGGATGCTTTTGTCTTATAGTTGCTTTTCTTAGCTGGGAAAATCCTGATATAGGCTCTTATTTTTCACAATGCCTTTTTCATGGAATGTTATCATGGCTATCAAGAAAAGAATAAAATTTTACATTGAAATTTTAATATGTCACTCCATTTTTACCTCAAGAAATAATTTAAATTATTTTGCTTTTATCATTTTATATACATACTATTCTCAATATTATATAGTCTTAGATTCTTACAATATGTAATCTCTCAATTTAACTTATTTGATTTTATCATATTATATACATATCATTCTCAATATTATATAGTCTTAGATTCATAGACTGTAATCTTTCAAGAAATTCAGGGAAAAAATTTCCCGCTTTAATGTTGGATAAATAAAAATTTAAGTGAGAAAACTAAATTAGGCAAGTACTTTCAGAGTTAAGAGTGGAAAGTAACTTCATGATAGTTTTCAGTGTAGTTTACCAACCTTTTGGTTCTCTTCTCCTTCTGAGCACGTGGATTACCAATCAACATTAAATAAATTATGACATTATCTATACTTGTGATGCATATGAATGTATGGATGTTTTTATTAAAATATGAATGAAACATAAATATAAGGTAGCTTAATAACTATTACAATCACCATTATTACTGTTATTATAAACTCTATCAATTTTCTATTACTTTACCGATTAAATTAGCTTTAGTATGTTTGTATAAGACTGTTGGGAGAAGATGGCGGATGAGAAACACCGACAGACAGAGTGTCTCTGAAGAAAAGACAGATTCTAGCAGAAATTAGAAGAAAGAAGCAAGAAGACGAGCCTACATCCCATGAGGGTCGGCAGGAGGAGTACCTGAGACCACGGGAGACTCCACGGGAGGAGGTCGTGGAGGAGAACTGGAGGCTGGGACCCCCGGAGCAGCCCGGAGACCAGCGGGAAGGGGAGGTGGATCCGCCGTTTCCCCTCCCCTGCATCCCGGACTGCTGGTGGGCTCCCCAGCAAGCGGAGGGACCTGCGGACACCAGCCCGGCGACAACCGCCGCCAGTGAGCGGTAAGCCAGTAGCGGACGCGGCGCCAGGCTCCCAACTCCCTCGGGCACCTCCGTGTGCACAGACCCGAGCGGCAAGGCAGACGCCATATTGCCTCCTCCTCCCCTCCCCCGACCCTACCCGCGGCTGCCCAGAGAGACAGACAGACAGTATAGCCACCAGCCAGAGGCACCTCCAGGGAACGGGACCTTCCCTTTTGGGGCCCTACGGCTGACTAAGGGGAACTCAGACTGTGAGCTCTCTGCCCGCCAGCCCTCCCAGGTGCTGCTGGCACGGTGATCCCAGGAGAACGGGGCAGAGCCTGAGGTTGAGAGACATAGACC
>VSMD01026273.1:0-27670 GCA_008750895.1 Mirza zaza
TTTTGAGACAGAGTCTCACTCTGTTGCCAGGGCTAGAGTGCCGCAGCGTCAGCCTAGCTCACAGCAACCTCAAACTCCTGGGCTCAAGCGATCCTCCTGCCTCAGCCTCCAGAGTAGCTGGGACTACAGGCATGTGCCACCATGCCCAGCTAATTTTTTTCTATATATTTTTAGTTGGTCAATTAATTTCTTTCTCTTTTTAGTAGAGACGGGGTCTCGCTCTTGCTCAGGCTGGTTTCGAACTCCTGACCTTGAGCGATCCACCCGCCTCAGCCTCCCAGACAGCTAGGATTACAGGTGTGATCCACTGTGCCCGGCCTCAGAATCTATGATTATTCTACATTCTCTACATCTCTGTCAAGTTCGCACAGCCTGTTAAGAGTAAATTTTTCAAGCTACCAGTAAACACAAAATCCACTGCTGCTAAACAATCAGGGAGTGTTTTTTGCTGCCTCCTACACTGTGCCAGATAATAAAGATGCTGTGATCAGCACTTAACTGCAATTTGGCCAGTGATGCGGGAGGCTAAACAGGCTCCTTCTGTGGTACTGGAGAATAAACACCACTCTTGCCAGGAAAGCAACAGGATAAGACTTGCAGGGATAAAGGCTGTGAGCAGCGGTGGCTTTTGTAATACTGACTTGAGTGAACACTTCCTTTACTGACCACAGTATTGCTTCGTAACAACACAAATTGACACTTTTCACCCTCATAGTTAGATATAGTCAAGAAAAGAACAAAGCAGAATGGTTTACCTTGCTTTATTAAATAAATGCAAGAAATGCTAGTGTGGATTGATAAAGAGGACACCTCATAATGTCATTGATTCATATTAGTTAGAGGAATTCATAACTGTAAATCTTTAGTAATTAGCTGCCTGCATAAAGTTAAAATAAATACAATTTATAAAAATTTGGTTCAACTCAACCTAACAAAAATAAATGTGGTATGTGTGACAAGGAATTACTGGAAAGACAAAGGTCAAAAAGAAGGTTTACATCAAGACGATAGCAACTGGCTGCTGTGAAGAGCCATCTCTGCACTGTTCCTGGTCGGCTTCCTGCTTGCTGCATGCACTCCGGCAGCTTTATCGCCAGAGTCCCCGAACGCGCGCTTTCTTTTCCGTCCCCGGCATGGGATCCACGCCCCATGATGTCAGACACAGCCGTGGACACCAGCTCCAAGATCTCCACCAAGGACTTAAAGGAGAAGGAAGTTGTGGAGGAGGCAGAGAATGGAAGAGACGCCCCTGCCAATGGGAATGCTAACAAGGAAAATGGGAAGCAGGAGGCTGATAATGAGGTAAATGAAGAAGTGGAAGAAGGCGGGGAGGAAGAGGAGGAAGAAGAAGGTGATGGTGAGGAAGAGGACGGAGATGAAGATGAGGAAGCTGAGGCTGCCGCCGGCAAACAGGCAGCTGAAGATGATGAGGATGATGATGTTGATACCAAGAAGCAGAAGACTGATGAGGATGACCAGATAGCAAAAAAGGAAAAGTTAAACTTAAAAAAAAAAAAAAAAGGCCACCATGATCTATTCATCCTCCACTTCCTGTCTCAGAATCTAAACGTGGTCACCTTTGAGTAGAGAGGCCGACTGCCCACCGTGGGTAGCGCCACCAGCTGATGACACGCGCTCTCCACCACCCAACCAAAACCACAAGAATTTGCAACAGGGGAGGAAAAAAAGAACCAAAACTTCCAAGGCCCAGCTTTTTTTCTTAAAAGTACTTTAAAAAGGAAATTTCTTTGTATTTTTTATTTACATTTTATATTTTTGTACATATTGTTAGGGGTCAGCCATTTTTAATGGTCTCGGATGACCAAACCAGCCTTTGGAGCGTTCTCTGTCCTACTTCTGACTTTACTTGTGGTGTGACCATGCTCATTATAATCTCAAAGGAGAAAAAAAAACCTTGTAAAAAAAGCAAAAACAACAACAACAAAAAATCTTATTCTGAGCATTCCAGTAACTTTTTTTGTGTATGTACTTAGCTGTACTATAAGTAGTTGGTTTGTATGAGATAGTTAAAAAGGCCAAAGATAAAAGGGTTCTTTTATTTTCCTTTTTTTGTCTATGAAGTTGCTGGGTTTTTTTTTTTTTTTTTTTGGCCTGTTTGATGTATGTGTGAAACAATGTTGTCCAACAATAAACCAGAATTTTACTTTGCTGAGTTGTTCTAAAAAAAAAAAAAAAGACAATAGCTACAAAAAACAATGTAAATTTTTATTCTTAAGTCTAGTCAGTACTTCATGCTTAATTGAAGATCTGACACCCTCTGGGAGAAAAATTATAGGTTTGATTATGACTTTTACTTAAAGTCACACACTTAAAAATCAACAAACTGAGATTCATCCAAATAAAGAACTTCTGTTCTACAAGGACATTGTTATGAAAATTAAGAGGCAAGCCACAGACTAGAGAAAATAATTGCAAAATATATATTAAACAAAGGACTTCTATTTAGAATCTAAAGAACTCTTACTGATTATACTAAGACAAACAACCCAATTGAAAATCCAGCAAAAGATTCATTTATTTCACAAAAGAAGTTATACAAATGTCCAATAAGAACGTGAAGAGGTACTCAATATGATTAATCATTTGGAAAATGCATATTAAAACTACAATGAGATATCAGTACATACATACTAGAATGGCTAGAAAGACTGACCATACCATGTGTTGGTGAGGATGGAGCAACTTGAACTCTCACATGACTGGATAACCAGCAATTATGTGTAAAATATACAGCCACTTTGGAAGACAGTTTGGCAATTTCTTTTTTTTTTTTTTCTTGAGACAGAGTTTCACTTTGTTGCTCAGGCTAGAGTGAGTGCCTTAGCGTCAGCCTAGCTCACAGCAACCTCAAACTCCTGGGCTCAAGTAATCCTGCTGCCTCAGCCTCCCGAGTAGCTGGGACTATAGGCCTGTGCCACCATGCCCGGCTAATTTTTGTTATATATATTTTTAGTTGGGTCAATTAGTTTCTTTCTATTTTTAGTAAAGACAGGGTCTCGCTCAGGCTGGTTTCGAACTCCTGACCTTGAGCGATCCACCCACCTCAGCCTCCCAGACAGCTAAGATTACAGGCGTAAGCCACCCCGCGCCCAGCCAATTTCTCAAAAGTTAAACATATCCCTTCCATTTGATTTAGCCATCCCACTCCTAGACAATTATCTAAGCAATGAAAGCATATGTCCACAAAAAAACCTATACATAAATGCACATAGCAGTTTCATTTGTAATAGCCAAAAACTGAAAACACCCCCAACTGTCCACCAGTATACAAATAAACACATTTTATGAAGAAAACTACTCAGAAATAGAAAGGAAAAAACTACTGATACACAACTCAGATGAATCTCAACACCATTTTGCTGAATAAAAAATGCCAAGCAAAGAGAACATAATGTGAGATTACAGATGCTCTTCTACTTATGACTGGGTTACATGCTGATAAACCCATCATAAATTGAAAATATTGTTAAGTCAAAAATGCATTTAAGGTCGGGCATGGTGGCTCACGCTATAATCCTCGCACTATGGGAGGACGAGGTGGGCGGATCGCTCAAGATCAGGAGTTCGAGACCAACCTGAGCAAGAGTGAGACCCCTTCTCTACTAAAAATAGAAAGAAATTAATTGACCAACTAAAAATATATAGAAAAAATTAGCTGGGCACAGTGGCGCATGCCTGTAGTCCCAGCTACTTGGGAGGCTGAGGCAGGTGCATCGCTTGAGCCCAGGAGTTTGAGGTTGCTGTGAGCTAGGCTGACGCCACGGCACTGTGGCCCCGGCAACAGAGACTCTGTCTCAAAAAAATAAAATAAAATAAAGTTTAGTGAATCCCAAGCAGGATAAACGAAAAACACACACATGTACACATACACCTACCCCAAATTCAACTGTCACTTTCTCTATGAAGTCCTCCATTTCTCCATACTAAATAATTTCTTTCACTGTAACTCAAGATCGCTTTAAACATTTCTAAATTATAGCACTTGTCTTGAATATCCTGATGTTATGCTTATATCAGTTTCCTACCTATTAGAGCAGTGACATATAAAAATAGTTTATCTGACAACCTCTGTTAGCAATAAATAAATAAATAAAAATTAAAAAGAAATTTTTAAAAATAGTTGGCAGTGAACCACACACACAAAAAGATTATTCAATGTGATTTAGCACACATATACAACACAAATACACACACATATAGCACTCACCTTTTAAAGCAATTAAAATATACTTTACACCAGGCATGGTGGCTCATGCCTGTAATCCTAGCACTCTGGGAGGCCAAGGTGGGAGGATTGCTTGAGTCCAAGAGTTTGAGATCAGCCTGAACAAGAGAGAGACCCCCATCTTTACTAAAAATAGAAAACATTAGCAGGGCATGGTGGCAATGCCTGTAGTCCCAGCTACTCGGGAGGCTGAAGCAGGGGGATTGCTTGAGCCCAGGAGTTTGAGGTTGCTGTGAGCTAGGCTGACACCATGGCACTTGCCCGGGCACCAGAGTGAGGACTCTAGTCTCCAAAAAAAATAATAAACTTCCTTCTTTTCTTCCATGCAAGAGAGGGAGATGGAAGGAAAAAAAAATACACACACACACTTTAAAAAAAAGATTCCAATATGCCAAACTCTAATATCACAATGAATTAATTTCTGACCCTTGTCAATGTATATTCATATACTTTTTTCTCAACTTGAGTTTGTTTTTACTAATTTTATTTTCAATTATTATATAGTAAAATTGACTTTTCTTGATATACTGTTCTATGAACTTTAACACATGAATAGATTCATTGTAAAGACTACAAAGATTTCATTTTGATCTATTTTTTAAATCATTATGTGAACCAAAATAAAATCCTAAATTCCCTCATCAACTGAATAGACCCCTCCTCCTTTGGCCAAGGGAATCCCAGTAAAACCTTAAAACTGAGTTCCTGGCCATGAAGGGAAAGAAGATAAGATACCTCCTTATACCTCCTCTCTTTTGGAGTTTAGATACAACAACTGACCAGCATTACTGTTAAAACAGATCACAAGACTGACAAAACAGACTCTCCGTGACAATAGGATACTAAATTATTAACAGGACATAAAGCCATGCACAGCAAAAGTTAAATCACCTGCAGGCCATCAATTTGTACAGACCACTTGAATCAGTACATTGTGGCTTGCCTATGACTAACAGGCCTCCTTATCCTAAGTTAAAACATCTTTTAACTTACCTTTAGACAAAGCTTTACTTCTTTAATCAATTAAAAACCATAGACTCTTTGACCCACCTATAACCCCTGTAAGCCCCGTTCTTTGAGATGTCTCGCCTTTTTGGGCCAAACCAATGTATGCCTCCATGTATCAATTTATGATTTTACCTGCAACTCTTGTATCCATGAAGGTATAAAACCAAACTGTAACCCAACTGCCTCAGGTATATTTTTCTTAGGACCTCTTGACACTATGTTCCCTGGGACTTTTCCCTCTTTCAAAGTAGGATTTTTAAGTCAAATGTTATAAACAATACTATTATGGCTCCTTACATATAATTATTCTGGATTATTTGCATAGAAAATAGCACTTTATCAACGTATATTGCTATCAGCAAGTCAATAATCCATTTCTCTATGCTCTTGCCAATTTGGGATGTTATTTCTGTTAGCTTAATAGTGTGTTAAAGTAAGTTAAGGTTGTTTAATTTGCATATTTTAATTACCAAGGAAGAGTATTTATCATATCACGAATAACTATTTCCCTGATAACAGTTTGTTGACTCTTCCAAATCTCATGTTAAAATCTGATTTCCAGTGTTGGAGGTGGGGCCTAATGGAAAGTGTTTGGGTCATAGGGCAGATCCCTCATGAATAGATTAACGCCCCCCATCCCCACTGGAAGACTGGTGCAGGAGTTCTTGCTCTGTTAGTTCCCCCCAGCTGGTTGTTAAAGAGTCTTGGACCTCTTCCCTCTCTCTTGCCATGTGATCTCCATATGCACTGGCTCCCTTTTGCCTTCCACCACAAGTAGAAGCAGTCAGAGGCCTTCACCGGAAGCAGATGCTGGTATCATGCTGCTGCTGCTGCTTCTTTTTTTCTTTTAATTTTTTTTTTTTTTTTTGAGACAGAGTCTCACTCTGTTGCCTGGGCTAGAGTGCCATGGCGTCAGCCTAGCTCACAGCAACCTCAAACTCCTGGGCTCAAGGGATCCTCCTGCCTCAGCCTCCCGAGTAGCTGGGACTACAGGCCTGTACCACCATGCCCGGCTAATTTTTATATATATATTTTTTTAGTTGTCCAATTAATTTCTTTTCTATTTTTAGTAGAGACGGAGTCTCGCTCTTGCTCAGTCTGGTCTCGAACTCCAGACCTTGAGCGATCCTCCCAACTTGGCCTCCCAGAATGCTAGGATTACAGGCGTGAGCCACCGCACCCGGCCGCCTTCTTTTTTTAAAGACATAGTCTCGCTCTGTCACCTGCCTAGAGTGCCTTGGCATTAGCCTATCTCACAGCAACCTCAAACTGCTGGGTTCAAGTGATCCTCCTGCCTCAGCCTCCCGAGTAGCTGGGACTACAATCATGTGCCACCACGTTCGACTAATTTTTCTATTTTTAGTATAGATGAAGTCTCACTCTGGCTGGTCTCCAACTCCTGAGTTCAGGCAATCCTCCTGCCTTAGCCTCCCAGAGTGCTAGGATTACAGGCGTGAGCCACCAACCCCAGCCAGCATCATGCTTCTTGTGTAACCTGTAGAACCATGAGCCAAATAAACCTCTTTCCTTTATAAATTACTCAGCCTTAGGCATTCCTTTATAGCAACAGAAACTAAGACAATCTATAACTGGGAAAATTCTGGATTTCAAATACAAAAAGTCATATAAGCAAAGATATAAAAAAGTTCAACTTGACCATCCTCTACCACACATATAAAGCCTAAAATATCTAAAGTACAATAATTCTCATTCATATCTTTAAAGTAGTTATTTTTCTAATTTAAAAAGTAATTTATTCCCATTAAAGAAAAATTAAAAAGTAAAGAAAAACATGCTACACAAATCCTTATGTATCCTTTTTTCCACATCACATATCATAAATGTTTCCCTTCATTAACAATTTTATAAGCACAGTTTTTAATGACTGTATAAAATTTAGCCCATACCATAGCATATTAGTCTATTCCCCTATTGTTGAATTTTCATGTTGTTGCCAAATTTTTAATTCATTTGTAATTATTATGGGTGCTAATTTTCTAAAACAATTTTATTTTTAGAAACAGAGTCTCACTATGTTGTCCAAACTGGAGAACAGTGACACAAACATAGCTTACTGTAACTGCAAATTCAAGTGATCCTCCAGCCTCAGCCTCCCGAGTAGCCAGGATTACAGGTGTGTGCCACCATCCTTGGTTAACTTTTTAAAAAAAATTTTTGTAGAGATGGGAGTGTCGGTATATTACCTGCACTGGTCTCAACCTCCTGGCCTCAAGTGATCCTCCTGCCTCACCCTCTTAAAGTGCTAGAATTTTTTTAAATAATAAACATAAGGCTGTAGATATGTACTATGTACCCAAGAAAAATTAGTACATATGTCCAACAAAAGACTTGCACAAGCAGTTCATAGTTCATGTTCATAACAGCTTTATTCATGGCAGCCAAAAACTGGAATCACATGTCTATGACAGGAGAATTAGTAAATAAATCGTGGTGTATTCACATAATGGAACACTACTTAGCAATAAAAAAGAAATTATTAATATACACAAGAACATGGCTGAATCAAAAAATGTTATACTGACTGAAAACCAACTTAAACAAAAAACAGTACATACTATATGGCAGGCATCCTCAAACTATGGCCCATGGGCCACATGCGGGCCACCTAGCACATTTATCCGGCCCTCTGGGTGTTTTTGCCGTGGCTGCCTGTCCTGCTTAGCAACCGACTCGTCCTGGGCCCATAGTGCGCACTCTCCAATGGTCTGAGGGACAGTGAACTGTCCTCGTTTAAAAAGTTTGAGGAGGGGGGGAAAAAAAAAAGAAAAAAAAAAACGTTTGAGGACCCCTGCTATATGGTCTCATTTATATTATGTTCAAGAACAGACAAAACTAATCTATGGTGATTGAAGTCAGAACAGTGGTTACCTCTGAGGTCATTAGGCAACTGCAAATTTAAACAAATAGATTCCACAACACACCTACTAGAATGACTGAATTCTAAAACACTGACAACATGAAACGCTGGTGAGGATAGGGAACAACAGAAATTCTGTTGGGAATGCAAAATGATATAGCCACCTTGGAATACAGTTTGGCAGTACAAAGCTAAACACAGTTTTACCCTATGATCCAGCAATCATACTCCTTGGTATTTACCTAAATGAGTTAGGTTTCATCCACATAAAAACCTGCATATGAATGCTTATAGGAGCTTTATTCATTATTGCCAAAACTTGGAAACAGCTAAGATGTCTTTCAATAAGTGAATGGATAAATTGTGGTGCATCCATATAATGGAATATTCAGCAACAAAAAGAAATGAATTATCAATCCATGAGAACACACTGAGGAAACTTAAATGCATACTACTACGGAGAAGCCAATCTTAAAAGGCTACATACTATATGATTCCAACCACAGGACATCAGGAAAATGCATATCTAGAGACAGAGTAAAGAAATCAGTGGATGCCAGGGATTCAGTGTGGAGAGAGGGAGGGATAAATAGGTAGAGCATGGGGGATTTTTAAGGCAGTGAAACTACTCTGTATGATACTGTAATGGTGGATACATGTTTTGAAAAAGTGGATTCATTTGTCAAAACCCAAAGAATGTACAATACAAAGAGTGAACCCTGATGTACACTATAGACTTGAGTTAATAAGTAATAATATATCAATACCGACTTATCAATTGTAATGAATGTACTACATTAATGCAAGATGTTAATAGGGGAAACAGAGGTAGGGAGTGAGGGGATACAGGGGAGCTCTGTACTTTCCATAAATTTTTCTGCAAACCTAAAACTCTTCCAAAAAATAAAATCTACTAATTTTTTAAAAAGTATCAATATTATACTTAAAAGCACCTTGTGCAGTTTCTGCCTAGCCCAAGATGACTCCCTATGTGTGACAAGACCAGACCTCCAGAACCGTGTCTGTACAGCTTGTTAATTCTGCACCAGCCTGTCTCCATGAACATGAACGGGCAGACCGGGGCAGACATCTGACCCAAGATGAGCAATCACACTCTCTTGCCTGGGATTTTTATAAGAGATCTGAGAGATCTAGTTCAATACAAGCTACTTAGCTAATGCGCAGCTATGTAAGTCCCTATCACTATTTTACAGCTGAGGAAACTGAGACACAGCTAAGTTATGTTATGTGGTCGCACAATTAGTAAGTGGCAGAGGCAGGATTTAAGAACAGGCATTATCTAGAGTCTGGGCTCTCAACTACTCCACTAAAATATGTAACAGAGGATACTGTACTTTACATTAATTTGTAACCAAGAATATTAAGACACTACTAAGAAGCTGGTACTGATACAAACTGATAGGGCAACTACAACTGCCATCTCTCTGTGGAATAGCACAGACAATGAGTTGAGATCTAACAAACTATATATATATATATAGAGAGAGAGAGAGAGAGAGGAGGAGAAAGAAGCACTCCATTAACAGTTAACTCTGTAGGAGAACAGATACTGCCCTCTCTCTCCTGGTCTACTCTTCAACTATGCCACCAATCAATGCAAAGTAATGTTTTGTACTTCATATTGTTAAATACCCTTTCGAGATACAATTCCCTTTTTTAATTTCTCCTTTGGAACTCCTTCTGAAATCCCTAAATTTCCCATATGCCTTTCAAATTAATGTATCTAATACTTTAATGTTTTTCTTTTTCTTTCTTTTTTTTGAGACAGAGACTCACTCTGTTGCCTAGGTTAGAGTGCTGTGGTATCAGCCTAGCTCACTGCAACCTAAAATTCTCAGACTCAAGCAATCCTTCTACCTGTCTCCCAAGTAGCTGGAACTACAGGCATAAGCCACCATGCCCGGCTAATTTTTTCTATATGTATTAGTTGGCCAATTAATTTCTTTCTATTTATAGTAAAGATGGGGTCTCACTCTTGCTCAGGCTGGTTTCGAACTCCTGACCTGGAGCAATCTGCCCACCTCAGCCTCCCAGAGTGCTAGGATTACAGGCGTGAGCCACCGCCCCTGGCCTAATGTATTTCTTTCTAATCACTGATTAATGATACTTTGTCATATTGCAACATTCTGCACTTCCTCATTTCCTGCTGTCAAGGAATTTTGGCAAATGTCATGTAAGATTATATACAGCATGTATAACAAAGAAATCAGAATAATTTTATAAGCTATATACAAGCCAGTTTCATTAATTTATTATATTATAAAATATTTTATAATATATTAATCACATATTGTTTATTATATTGTAAAATATTTATTTTAAAATAAAATATACAAAATATTTATTATATTATAAAATCTATAAACATAGATGGATAAACACTACACTTTTATCAGCAAACTGATGAAAGTGTAGATGAATCAAAGAGACCAGAAAAGTCAATGGAAAGAGAAAAGGGAGGCATTCCCCACCTGTTGCTGCCCCCACGTCTCCACCCTGTACACACCCCTCAAGAACTTCAACAAAGGTTTAGGTTTATTTTATTTTATTTTGTTTTATTTTGAGAGATGGGGTTTCACTCTGTCACCCAGGCTGAAGGACAGTGGTGTGATCAAACTCCTGGGCTCAAGCAATCCTCCCGCCTTAGCCTCCCAAGTAGGTGGGATTGTAGGCTTGAGCCACTATACTGAGCAAAATAGCTTATATTTAATTAATAGCACTAATATTAACAAAAGTTTTAAAAAAATCTTTGTGTCAAAATAAAGTGGTATGCTAATTATAAAACAATAATATGTACCCAATAAATTTAAGCAGCTACAAATAAACAGTGTAACCTATGCTGGTATAATTTATCAAGGGTAAGGGATTTTACCCTGAAGCTTCCACAAAGAATTATCATAAATACTATCAAAAAAGGCAAAAAAAAGGTAACAGATACAAGTCCTATTCTCTCTTCTTCACTCCCACCTTCTGATAGCTCCCACAGTTTCATTATTTCTTTTTTTTTTTTTTTGAGACAGAGTCTCACTTTATTGCCCAGGCTAGAGTGAGTGCCGTGGCGTCAGCCTAGCTCACAGCAACCTCAAACTCCTGGGCTCAAGCAATCCTGCTGCCTCAGCCTCCCAAGTAGCTGGGACTACAGGCATGTGCCACCATGCCCGGCTAATTTTTTCTATGTATATTAGTTGGCCAATTAATTTCTTTCTATTTCTAGTAGAGATGGGGTCTCGCTCTTGCTCAGGCTGGTCTCGAACTCCTGAGCTCAAACGATCCGCCCACCTCGGCCTCCCAGAGAGCTAGGATTACAGGCGTGAGCCACCGCACCCGGCCTTCATTATTTCTTTATTCCCAATAAATAAAAAGCCCACTTGTATAAAATTATCTCATAATTGTTCTTTTCAACATGTTTTTAAAATATTAAAAATACCTTGATAGGAAACATAAAATTTCTAATCACCAATGAATCCATATACTCTTAGAGAAACTCATCTTTAGACAACTTTACAGAATTACTGTTTTTATGCTCCTTATTAACTACTTTCTAATACCCAGGATAAGTATAAATTAAACTTGGTATGACTTTGTAGTAATATCTGTAATAGCAAAAGATAACACACCCTAATCTTCACTAACAGGGGACTTGAAAGTACAGCATACCCACACAGTGGAACACCATGCAGCTGTTAAAAACAAGCATTGATATGAATACAGAAATATAGGCAGGGCGCGGTGGCTCAAGCCTGTAATCCTAGCTCTCTGGGAGGCCGAGGTGGGCGGATCGTTTGAGCTCAGGAGTTCGAGACCAGCCTGAGCAAGAGCGAGACCCCATCTCTACTAGAAATAGAAAGAAATTAATTGGCCAACTAATATATATAGAAAAAAAAATTAGCCAGGCATGGTGGCACATGCCTGTAGTCCCAGCTACTTGGGAGGCTGAGGCAGCAGGATTGCTTGAGCCCAGGAGTTTGAGGTTGCTGTGAGCTAGGCTGACGCCACAGCACTCACTCTAGCCTGGGCAATAAAGTGAGACTGTCTCAAAAAANAGACTGTCTCAAAAAAAAAAAAAAAAAAGAAATATAGAGGTACTGATTTGGAAAGATTTCCAAGTTTTTTTGTTTGTTTTTGTTTTTGAGACAGTCTCATTCTGTTGCCCTGGGTAGAGTGTAGCGGTGTCATCATAGCTCACTGCAACCTCAAACTCCTGGGCTCAAGTGATCTTCCTAGATCCTCCTGAGCCTCCTGAGTAACTGGGACTACAGGCTCATGCCACCACACATGGTTGATTTTTCTATTTTTAGTAGAGGCAGGGTGTCGCTCTTGTCCAGCTGGTCTCAAACTCCTGAATTCAAGTGATCCTTTTGCTTTAGCCTCTCAGAATGCTCGGATTACAGGCATGAGCCACCTCGCCTGGCCCATGATGTTTTGTTAATTAGAAAAATGCAAAGTACAGAACATTAGGGAGTAGCATTTGCTACCATTTATGGAAGGAAAAATATACATAAATATATATTTACATTCGAAATGCAGAGACTATCTTTAGGAGAATACACAGTAATCTGGTATCAATGTTGCCTTCAGGAAGAAAAATTAAATAGGTAGGGAATGGGGAGGGAAACAGCCTTACTTTTCATTATATATCCTTTTGAACCTTTTGTAACATGTGAATTTATACCATGTGAATATATTTTTTAAAAATATATGAAAAGTCACCTTTTTAGCCCCTGAAATGTGACTAAAAATAAAAACAATTTTAAATTATAAATGGCTGACAACAACATGGGGCTTACAATTATTCTGCTCTGTATTAACCAACCTGGCGTCCCCATCACAAGCACACTCATCTGATCTCCTACTGCTGAACATACTCACTCAGAATACACTCAAAAGCTCTCGAATGGCTGCATTTTAAGATGAAAAAAGATCGTAAATTTTGTTGATTATTTTTAAACTAGAAATCTGAAACCAATGCCATTAGCACTGTTAATGACATAAACTCCCAGGACACCCTCAGGAATAACTTGCTCTGGGTTTTGGTAAGACAGCTGACATTTTTAGCGGGGATCTGTTAAGGGAGTAGGTGCACTTGTCTGGTTCCAGTGCAGGCATGTGGGTAATGAAACTAAATTTATCCACAACAGTGTCTTTCATCAGGTGTTTATGCTACAGCTGTGGTGTCAGGAGATACACTCTACATGTCTCTGGGAATTCTCTTGTTTTCACTACAACAGAACAACTGGCAAAATAATGCCTCCGCTAAACTCCTCAGTAACATACACAGTAATTTACTTTATGACTTTAGAGACAATACTTCTAACACTCAAATAAGAACAAAATTACCAAAGAAACTTACAAAATCTATACTTTCTAAAATTTCTCAACACATGGTGCCTAGAACATGAAAGATGTAAAATAAATGTTAAATGAATTTTTTAAATTACACGAAAGAAAATTCCTCCTACTTATGTCTTAAAGAAATATTCTAATTCATCATTCCTTGCTCTGACTTTGCAAAGTAGGTAAAAACAGATATTCTTGTCCCCAATTTATAGCTGTAGGGCTGTGGAAAATAATCAAGAAAATGATAATAGAAATGTAGAAGGTTATCATAAAGTTTTAAAATTCCCAGTCGGGAAGGATCTTCTGATTACACTGTCTAATTATCATAAATAATTTCAACAGGCTGGGCGCGGCGGCTCACGCCTGTAATCCTAGCTCTCTGGGAGGCCAAGGCGGGCGGATTGCTTGAGCTCAGGAGTTTGAGACCCTGTCTCTACTATAAATAAAAAAAAAAAAAAAAAAGGAAATTAATTGGCCAACTAATATATATATAGAAAAAATCAGCCGGGCATGGTGGCGCATGCCTGTAGTCCCAGCTATTTGGGAGGCTGAGGCAGCAGGATTGCTTGAGCCCAGGAGTGTGAGGTTGCTGTGAGCTAGGCTGACGTCACAGCACTGGGCAACAAAGCGAGACTCTGTCTCAAAATGAATGAATAAATAAATAAATAATTTCAATAGAGGTTGCTGTAAGCCTAAAATTATTTTTTAAAAGATAAAAAAAACTGGCCGGGCAAGGTGGCTCACACCTGTAATCCTAGCACTCTGGGAAGCCAAGGTTGGTGGATCGCTCAAGGTCAGGAGTTTGAAACCAGCCTGAACAAGAGTGAGACCCCATCTCCACTAAAAATAGAAAGAAATCAACTGGCCAACTAAAAATATATAGAAAAAATTAGCCGGGCATGGTGGCACATACCTATAGTCCCAGCTACTTGGGAGGCTGAGGCAGCAGGATTGCTTGAGCCCAGGAGTTTGAGGTTGCTGTGAGCTAGGCTGACACCATGGCACTCACTCTAGCCTGGGCAACAGAGTGAGACTCTGTCTCAAAAAAAAAAAAAAAAGATAAAAAAAACCTTTGCTTTTTAGTTTTAAATCTCCGATGAACCTTTTGCAGATTTAATATAACAGTACCTACTCTATTGTCTGTACACATTACTATAATTTATTATTAGAAAAGTCAGTCTCTAGAGATGCAATCAACCTCATTGTTGAGATGACAGAGGCTTCACTCTGTTCTTGGTTTCTTCATTTCTTTTGCTGTCATTTATGTGCTTAGTTGGGACAATGTTTCAAACTAGACCATAGTATCAGCTATAATAAATCATGTAACAGACCTTTTGTTTTGTTGGCCAGCATTAGTCTGTGATTATGTTTTTATGTCAGAAAAACTGCCAACAATGGCTTTAAACACGTTAAATTTTAATTTATACTACTGTGCATTCCTTTATCAAGCAAAATGCTGATTAACCTTAGCATCTCCAAGGTGGTATATTTTCCCATTATATATTCAATTATATTTTGCTAACCAGAACTCTCGAACTCAACAACAATCAAAATTTCTTTAACTATAATACTTCTGATAAAGTTTGTATAGCAATTCCCTATCATAATTGCCAGTAAAAACCTTGGACTCAATAAACGAAAGGCGGCCTGGCCAGGTGGCTCACACCTGTAATCCTAGCACTCTGGGAGGCCCGAGAGCATCACTAAAGGTCAGGAGTTAGAAACCAGCCTGAGCAAGAGTGAGACCCCTTCTCTACTAAGAATAGAAAGAAATTAATTGGCCAACTAAAAATATATAGAAATCTGAAGGAAATAAGTCACTAAAAAATAATAACGAAAAAATAAATTAAAAAATATATATAGAAAAAATTAGCCAGGCATGGTGGCACATGATTGTAGTTCCAGCTACTTGGGAGGCTGAGGCAGAATGATTGCTTGAGCCCAGGAATGTGAGGTTGCTGTGAGCTAGGCTGACGCTACCGCACTCTAGCTCTGGGCAACAGAGTGAGACTCTGTCTTAAAAAAAAGAAAAGAAAAAAAAACCCTATAAAAAAAAACAAACAATAGGCTTTGTTTTATCCACAAAAAACATAAGTGCTTGCCACATCCCAGCTATCATTGTACCTACTTCCATATGTAAATTTCATCTTATTAGAATTTTGCAGTAGCTGACTTTAAATTCTTTACCTCACCACGTTTTTAGTGTCAGTTTAGGATCCTTTTTACTGACTCGAATTGCAAATAGCTTCTCAGTTTTACACTCATCTTTATCACCTACAAATATTTACTGAGTGCCTACTGTGTACTCATTATGTATACACAAGTAACTGAGCAAAAAGAAGGATGATAATTGTTCAACTTCAAAATGGACATTCATAATCTGAAGAAAAAATTTATATAACTTTTTGGAAGAGAAATTTAGCAACTTCAATTAAAATTTAAACTCTGCCTATCCCAAATAAACAAAGGCACATGTAACAAGTATTTTATTGCTTCATTGTTTTCCACAAGGAAAAAAAACTGAACATAATTTCAATGTCTATCAATGGGTGGACAATTAATAAGATACATTTATGAAAAATAATACTTTCTGGTCCTTGAAAAGAAAAAGGTAGATCTAAAAGTACTAAATTGCAAAGAAATCAATGACACTTTCATTTACAAAATAGGCTCAGGGCCAGGTGTGGTGGCTCATGCCTGTAATCCTAACACTCTGAGAAGCCTAAGCAGGCAGATCATTTGAGCTCAGGAGTTCAAGAACAGCCTAGGGAAGAACGAGACCCCATCTCTATCAAAAATAGAAAAAATTAGCTGGGCATGGTAGTGCATGCCTGTAGTCCCAGCTCCTCAGGAGGCTGAGGCAGGAGGACCACTTGAGCTCAGGAGTTTGAGGCTGCAGTGAGCTATGATGACTGCACTCTACCTAGAGCAACAGAGTAAGACTCCATCTCAAAAAAAAAAAAAGTTTCATTGAAAGTGTCAGCCCATTTGCTATTTTTAGCTAGAACTTCCAAGCCAGTAAATGGATTTTGAAGAAGCCCTTGGAAGGAGTCATGCACAGCATAACAACATTTCGGTCAACGATGGACCCCATATACGATGGTGGTCCCATAAAATGATAATGTAGTATTTTTACTGTACCTTTTCTATGTTTAGATATACAAATACTTACCATTGTGTTACAGTTGTCTACAGTGTCCAGTACAGTAACATGCTACACAGATTTGTAGGCTAGGAGCAATAAGCTGTACCATATAGCCTAGTTGCACAGTAGGTTTTTTGTTTTTTTTTGAGACAGAGTCTCACTCTGTTGCCCAGAGCTAGAGTGCTGTGGTGTCAGCCTAGCTCACAGCAACCTCAAACTCCTGTGCTCAAGCAATCCTCCTGCCTGAGCCTCCCAAGTAGCTGGAACTACAGGCATGCACCACCATGCCTGGCTAATTTTTTCTATGTATTTTAGTTGGCCAATTAATTTTCTTTCTATTTTTACTAGAGACAGGGTCTCACTCTTGTTCAGGCTGGTTTCAAACTCCTGACCTTGAGCAATCCGCCCACCTCGGGCTACCAGAGTGTTAGGATTACAGGCGTGAGCCACCGCGCCCGGCCCACAGGTTATACTATCTAAATTTGTGTAAGTACACTCTGTGATGCTAGTACAATGACAAAATTATCTAACAATGAATTTCTCAGAACACATGCTATCATTAAGCAGAGAGCATGATTACATATAGTGAAAAAGAGTCATCAGAGTTCATCATGTTCAAACTGCTAACACTTTCAGATGATTGTGGCAATAGTTATTAACAATGTATTTTTTTTTCTCATAGCTACTTGAGAGGCTAAGATGGGAGGATTGGATCGCTTGAGCACAGAAATTCCTATGATCACAACACTACTGCAGCCTGGGCAACCAAGTGAAACTCTTAAAAAAATGTATAATATTAATAAAGTATGTTTTCTAAGTCAATTGACAAATAGGTTCATCTTGTCCAAATCCTAAATGTCAATATTGGAAGGTCATATTTTTACACATACTGAGACACCAAGAATACATCTGGCTAGAACAAAACATTGTTTCTGGGAAAAGGAACAAAAGAGTCAAATTAGAATTGCCAGAAAAGATTCCTTTGAGATCTATCCTCATCCTAGGAGAAATGTTAATATTCTAGGCTCAGCTGTCTTCTACTTGAAAAACTGCCACAGTCTGGAGCCAACTTAATTAAGCTAGGGAACTAACATCCATTTCCTACAAGGCCCAGTTAGCAGAGATGCAGACAGCAGGGAGAGTTGTGTGGGGAGAGGGAGGTGCTGAAAAGGAAAAGCTGGCAAGTGACTTGAGCATTCACACAGCCAGAAGGAATGCAGCAGGGAAAACTACTTTAGAGTGAATCCCTCTTGATTTTGCACGTCTCACATAGCAAAAGAAAAAAGCATTCCTTTGAGTGAACCAAACAGAAAAGTTATTCTAAAAATATGATATGGGCCAGGTGTGCTGGCTCACGCCTGTAATCCTAGCAATCTGGGAGCCGAGGCGGGCAAATTGCTCAAGGTCAGGAGTTCAAAACCAGCCCGAGCAAAAGCGAGACCTCCTCTCTACTATAAATAGAAAGAAATTAATTGGCCAACTAATATATATATATATATATAGAAAAAATCAGCTGGGCATGGTGGCACATGCCTGTAGTCCCAGTTACTTGGGAGGCTGAGGCAGGAGGATTGCTTGAGCCCAGGAGTTTGAGGTTGCTGTGAGCTAGGCTGACACTACAGCACTCACTCCTGCCTGGGCAACAAAGCGAGACTCTGTCCCAGCTAATTTTTTCTACTTTTAGTAGAGACGTGGTCTCACTCTTGCTCAGGCTGGTCTTGAACTCCTGAGCTTAAGCAATCCTCCCACTTTAGCCTCCCAGAGTGTTGGGATTACAAACATGAGCCACATGCCCAGCCCCTCATAGTTTTTTAATTTACTTCCAACTTCCGTTCATCCTACCTTTTGCCCTATTCTCCCTTCCTCAGGGGTTACATATTCTCTCTTCATGAATGTTATTTGTTTTCCTTTTCTTTCTTGCATAAAGATAAAAGTACATGCTTTTGCCTAACAATACCATATATTCTCACTCCTTTTCCTTTGGATAAAATTAATATTTATTCACTGCTAAAATACCTAATTTCTTCAACTGCTTGCTCTAAAAATAATTAGAATGTAATTAGGATCAGTTGTTATTATATACACAACTGACATCCAGAATATCTGGACTAGATATTTCGATAATATGTGAGAAAAAGAGTCAAAAGCCTGGATTTTACTTCCAACTCCATCATTTACTCATCATGCACAACCTTTCTGAGCCTTAATTTCCCCATCTATAAATGAAGATAATGACATCTGCACTCTTTCTTCAGAGGTAAAAAGCTCCAAAGAGATAAAATATATGAAAGCATTTTGAAGTCTTCAAAAGACACACAAATGTAAACCATTATTGTTGATCATTTTATTGACAAATCTTCCCTTTTTAAAAACACAGCTTACGAACTTTACTGTCATAGCCGTTTGAGGGAAGGAGGAGGAACAAGAAGAAAAAAAAAAGAACTTCACTGTCAAAACCCTTCTCCTTACTTTTTCCCCTAGTTACTCGACACATCAGACCTCTGTAACAAAATTATACTATGTTTCAATAGGGAAAAAAAATCAATCCCCTATTATTATTTCATTCTAAAACATAAAATCAAAAGGAAACTACAGATGTACTGAAGTTCTTCCTGCAAAACTAAATAGCAATGATTTGTTTTTCCAGCAGCCTGTCTGAAAAATAATTCTTTTTCTTGTTACAGTCTTATTTTCTATATATCACAAGAAAAAAACTTAAAATTTGCAACTATAGTTCATATTCTAAAAATACATCTTGCCCACAATGAAAGTAGATATCAGAGTTTCGACAGATGATCATATTCTACCCAAAAAATTAAAATCATCAAATTTTAGGTGGGAAAAGGGTATTAAAAAATTAATAACACACAGATTGTCTTTGGAAGATCCCCTAAGAAACCTACTAATGAATTAACTAGGTGATATGGAAACAATGATAAAGATATACTTTACACTGAAATTTCATTTTGTACGTTTTGAAATTGGAGCCACATGCATTTTAAATATATATGTATTTCTTATTTTATTAATTCCTTATAAATCATCGAGGAAATCCAAATAAATCCTCATTCCCAGAGGAGAAAATTGAGGCCAAAGAAGTAGATAACCTGCTTAGGATCATAGTGCCAAATGGTGGAAGAGCTGAGACTACAACTCAGGAATTCAGCGAAAGCTTCCGGTGTTTCCCCTAACCATAATGTTAAGTGGTAAGACAGAGAGTGCCATCTCACAACTAAGAAAGGTATTACTATAACCCTTCTCAGAATTGTAATCTTCCAGAGGTCCTGGTGATTCATACTAATCATTAATGTTTTCATGGAAATTCTAAGGCAAAGGGGAGGCTGAGGCAGGAAGATAGCATGAGCCCAGGAGTTTGAGGTTGCTGTGAGCTAGGCTGACGCCACTGCACTCTAGCCTGGGCGACAGAGCAAGACCCTGCCTAAAAACAAACAAACAAACAAACAAAAAACCCCCGCCAAACAAAAAAACACAAAAAAACCCAAAAACTGGTACCCATAAAATTTACTGCTTTAAATTCATTCAATTAAAACTTATTGAGTATCCCCAACTGAGCAAATACCATATGAATTCAACCAGAGATGCTGAGTAACGACTTTACCTCCTCTAGCACTTCCATATTTATACTTATACATGTAGACTTTTTCCTCGACTTGAAAAAAAACACAGTGAACAAATTTCAGAATGTAGCTATCATGTAAATAGAACTTAATGAAAGAGGAAAATGGGTATTCTCTACCCCAACGCCTCCTTCCTGACAATTTTTTAAAACTGGTTTAGAACTGCTTAAATACCTAACAGTCTAAATAACAGACTAAATCCTCACACGCCAAATCTTTTTTGCTGAGGTGTGGTAATGGAATAAAAATCGAGGAATACAATTAGCGTGCATGATTTAAATCCTCAGACAATGCCAAAGTTTTAAGCCAATGATTTCACAGAGCTCCCCATTAACTTTTCATTAACCTAGCTAACAAGAACTTGACAGGCTGAGATTTCAGATCGTTTTCTTTCCCGGGCTCTACCTCTGGTGGAGGCAGAAAAGGCGGGCACGGCAGAGAGCGAGGAGCACGAACAGGGATACGACACATTAGCAAACAGACCATCCTGGAAAAGGGATAACTATCAACTCTCGGAAAGCAGAGGGAAGAAAAAGAAGAATCGTTTTGCATTTCCAGCCCTCAGACTGTTCCGTTTTGGCAGCACTGCCTGCCAAACGCAACGGCATCAGAGCAAATTACTAAATTTCGCCCACAACCTTCGGCTTCGACCTCCGGGAAAGACCCCGTCCACTCCCAGTGGTGACCCTACTGGGCGGCGCGCGCGGGGCAGGGACGATGCGTTCCCACTAAGGGCCAGGGTTCCCAAGCAGGGACCCGAGCGAAGAGTCTCTGCCCACGGCGCAGTCTGCAGCCCGCCGCTGCCACCGCTCCCCTTCAAAGACGGGGTCCCTCCACCCGGGCGCGGGCCGAGGACGTCGCCTCCCGCCGCGGCACCAGCCCCGCTCTCCGTACCCCGCCCTCCGCCCGCGGCGCTCGCGGCCGAGACCTCCGCCTTCTCGCTTCGTCCCTCGGTCTCCCTCAAGCGGAGGCCAGCCACCAGCCCCCTCTGACCTGTCCCCGCGGGGTCCGAGTCGGTAGCGCGAGGCCTCCATGCCGCTGCGCGGTCACCGGCGACCACGTCCAGACCCCCAGACGCCGCCGCTAGGTGGCAAGTCTGGCCGGCCGCCGGGCCCCGCCCCCTGGCAACCACACCCCGCACTGTCGCCGCCGCCTATTGGCCCGTGAGCCCGCCGCTCCTGCCTCATTGGCTATTGCCCCCACTCGGCGATGCGGGAGGGTTTCTAAGGGGCGGGAGGAGGCCGGAGTTAAAGGCGCCTGCGCCGGGGCGGGGAAGACGCGCGGCGCCTGGGCTGGGTCTCCTGAAGCGTGGCGCCGAGCAGGGCCTGAGGGCGGCAGGATGTGTGTGCTTCCGCTGCGCCAGTTCCCGCGGCCCGCTGGCCAGTCCGTCGGAGGAGCTGCCCATCCCCCACCACTGCCACACACCGGGCGAGTCTTCGCACCCCTGCCATTTGTGCCCGGAGAGCACCCGGAGCGCTTCCCGAAGTCTGTCGTGCAAGCGTTTACAGACCGCTGAGTCTTTCAGTCTCCCCTTCCCTGTTACCCGGGCCTTGCTGGAACCACAGTGGTACCCTGTCCAGCAGCCACTCCCAGCGAAACGCATCTTTTGCAGCCTGGCCTCGCCCTGGAGCTGCGCAGAACTGATGCAGCCTGTCCTACTGCGGCCCAAGCTGCTAGGTTGTTCCTAGACCCGCTTCTAGAGCACACCAGGGGATTCAGAGACTCCATCCCTCTCTCGGAGTCCTGTGGACCAACTTCAACATCCATGGCCCATAATGAGATCTACTATCTAAATCTGTACTCTTTCCAATAAATCCTGTCCCCTGCCAGTTCCTTTCTATACACGTATCACTGTAGTCCCTACAGAACAACCTAACAGGAGTTACTGCATATTGACTTTATAGCATTACAAGGTCAAAGTTTGTTTCTACATTGGTTTTGAACCCAGAAGTTAATTTTTTAGGAGGCACAGAAGTTGGCACAAGCTAGGTGAGCAGGGAAGGCATTGCATTCACTGGGTCAACTTCCACTCACTGTGTGACCCTGAGCATGGTTTATTCTGTGTTCGAATTCCCATCTATAAAATAAGCACAAGGCCGGGCGCGATGGCTCACGCCTGTAATCCTAGCACTCTGGGAGGCCGAGGCGGGCGGATTGCTCGAGGTCAGGAGTTCGAAACCAGCCTGAGCGAGACCCCGTCTCTACTATAAATAGAAATTAATTGGCCAACTAATACATATAGAAAAAAAAAATTAGCCGGGCATGGTGGCACATGCCTGAAGTCCCAGCCACTCGGGAGGCTGAGGCAGGAGGATCGCTTGAGGCCAGGAATTTGAGGTTGCTGTGAGCTAGCCTGATGCCACGGCACTCACTCTAGCCTGGGCAACAAAGTGAGACTCTATCTCAAAAAAAAAAAAAAAAAAAAAATATATATATATATATAATAAGCATAGTAATCCCTGCTTGATCTAGCTTGGGCTGGACCTGACACACACAGTAGGTTTTTAAATGCTGAATGAATGGGGTTGAATAAGATGCTATTTGTATCAGCAAAAGTACAATTGAGACATTTTGTTGACTTGGCAGTCCTTCTGCATTAATTACAATAAGAAGTGGTATTCTTTGAAAACTTTCCACATTTACTTACGTGCAGTTTAAACAGTTACTATAAGAAACTGTGTTCCTATCCTACTTAATATTTACAAATTTATTTGATTGGAAACAAAACACAAGCAAACCTAAGAGACTTATCTATATCCCCTTTATCTCCCCTGATCCCATGTAGTCCCTAAAGCAGGGCTTGCTGCCCTTTCTTCATCTTTCCTTTTCAGCAGGTGAGCCAAGGTTGCAGAGGTGGCAGTCAACCAGAAAAAGTCATGGTTTGCTTTGATTTTTTTCCACCCATCAAGTCATAGAAGAGGCTGCCATTGAGCCTGACGGAGTTATGGGATGAGGCCAGCACACCCATAATCCTAGCACTTTGGGAGGCTAAGGTGGGAAGATCACTTGAGGCCAGGAGTTAGAGACCAGCCTGGGAAACAGTGAGACTACCTCTACAAAAAACCCAAAAAAGTTAGCTGGGCATGTTGGCACGTGCCTCTATAGTCCCAGTTTCTCAGGATGCTGAGGCGGTAAGAACACTTGAGTTTGAGGTTGCAGTGAGCTATGATGATACCACCACACTTTAAGCTCAGGCAACAGAAATAGACCCTGTCTCAATTGAAAAAAAAAAAAAATGTGGTCCAGGCACAGTGACTCATGCCTGTAATCCTACCACTCTGGGAGGCTAAAGTGGGAGGAGAGCTTGAGGTCAGGAGTTCAAGACCAGCCTGAACAAAAGTGAGGCCCCATCTCTACTAAAAGTAGAAAAGAAAAAAAATAAATAAATAAATAAAAATATATATATATATATATATATAAAAAATGTGGAAAGAATTAGTTTGAGTGAGATGATTAAAGGATTAATGAGTAGTGGTTTAAGTTAACAGCTAAGAAAGACCTTTTGTGGATGGGGCAATATTGCTGCATTGACAGAAGCAGAGTTCTCTAAAAATTTTCTGCAACCATTTATTTACATACATTTTAAACAGTTAACACAAGAAAAATATGAAGTGAATAGTTCATGGCACAGGGTATCTTAAAAAGCAAATCTGGGAATTGAATTCCCTATGACTCCAGGGCTCTGGTTAAAATACTTTTTTCTATTGGTATTGTTTCCATTTTATTTTATTGATATACTCTTGAGAGCCAGAAAAGTGACTTTAGCAACTCTATGAAAATCAGCAATTTCTGGAGACTATTGATGAGAGAGAGAGTCAGTTTTTCACAAGGAACTGGCTTCTGCTCAGCTTCCCTCGCTTCCTGAGGTAAGCAAGCAGGTGCTGTCGTCTCCTCCACGTGACCTTTATTCCATACTTATTCTCAGGGGTGTCTTTAACCAGAATGGGCCCAGGCTCTGGGCTGCTAGCAGTAGTAGTGTGAAGGGAGCAGCTTGGAAGGCTATTTTCCTTCTGATCGGGGGGAACAGGTTCTTCCTTCACAGAAGAGGACTCTGGGGTCTGGATATCAGGAGGAATGAACATATAAGGTAAACTCTGAAGTGTATGTACTGACAGGTCCCCACAACTTTGGGGACTGAGCATTGGAACTAAGGGTCCTCTGGAATTGTACTTTTCTGATTGATTGGGGTACTCCTTGATTAAGGGGATCTCCAATGTCTCTGAAATGGAAGAAGACTGTGGACTCTCAAAGGTTAGATGTGGAAACTTGGAGGTGGTAGATTTTCGACTTGAATGTCTTGGCTGGTCTCGGTAATGACGTTTCCGGTAGGCTGGGAACCGGGTTTCTGCTGTTGTATCAAACTCAGGTGATATCTAAGCGTTGAAAAAAAGAAAAAAAAAAAAAAATGTGAGGCAAGCCAACTACCAAGTACTAACCTAACAGTGAAAACTATGGCCAGAATCCTAAATGGGCCCCCACTATAGTAATGGACACACACAAAAAAATAGGTATCTAATGGCATAGTAATAGAAAGCTTTGGGCAAGATATTCATCTCTCTGGTCTTCTGTTTCCTCATCTGTAAGAAAGGGGACAGTGCCTCTTTCAATGTATCACACCATATGGCTGCAACTTATTTAACTATCTTTAAACTTCAGGAGGGCAGGGACCAGCAGTCTTATTCACCATTGATCCCCAGTACCTAGCAGATGCCTGGGACAAAGAAGGCCCTCAGGAAATAATGAATGGCTGACTCTAACAATAGGGGTGAGATCATGCACAAAAAGCAACTAGTAGAGGACCTGGCACATAATGAGTATTCAATAAATATTCATTCCTGTTCTCACCCACAGGATTCTAATGTTTAAGTTTCTTCCACAATCCTGAAGCAAGTACTGTGGTTCTTCTAAGAAGTCCTGAACAAGTTATATTTATTAAATAGATTTCTGCAGAGCTAATGCTTTCGTATGGCCCCTTTGATACACTATTTCCCTACTATGTAGTAGTTATATTCTCTTCCCAGGGCTTTTAAACTGTGTGGTGGTTCACTGGGGGACAGTCAGAAACGTGGGAAGGGCACCCTAAGGGAGAGGGGGACGCCAGGCTTTGTGGCAGGGGAAAGTGACTAGCTGCCCTTAATTGTCAGCCAGGGATGAGGACACAGCCATGCTCCCACCCATCTGCCCATGATCACTCGGTGGTGGCGATGTCTGCTGCCAGCACCGGAGGCCTGCGGGCCGCCTACCACCGGCTCCTTGACAAAGTGGAGCTGATGCTGCCCCAAAAATTGAGGCCGTTGTACAACCACCCAGCAGGCCCCAGAACAGTTTTTTTCTGGGCTCCAATTATGAAATGGGGGTTGGTGTGTGCTGGATTGGCTGACATGGCCAGACCTGCAGAAAAACTCAGCACAGCTCAATCTGCTGTTTTAATGGCTACAGGGTTTATTTGGTTAAGATATTTACTTGTAATTATTACAAAAAATTGGAGTCTGTTTGCTGCTAATTTCTTTGTGGGGGCAGCAGGAGCCCCCTCAGCTTTTTCGAATTTGGAGATATAACCAAGAACTAAAAGCAAAAGCAAACAACTGAAAGAGTTCCTGATGTCCTGAAAACTCTAGATGTGAACATAACCACTGGAACCTAGTTTATTGTTTGATTCTAGATAAGGCAATGTTAACTGTGCTGATACTTGAAAGTTGTGCTGATACAGCACAATGTTAACTGTGCTGATACAGCACAATGTTAACTGTGCTAATACTTGATACAAAAAAATCTAACTGTGCCTGATTCAACAGTAAAATAAAGCAAACTTTTAATAACCAAAAAAAAAAAAAAACTGTGAAAATATAACGTATGCCATATTTGTAGATTTTTTTTCAAGGTTCAATCCATTGAACATTAAATAGAGTACCTGGCTAAATATTCCACTTTCACATGAAATTTAAGGAACAAGCTCATTTTTTACTTGTTCTCCCACGTCTTGTTTTCTTACCCAGTTACTGAGTGAAAAACTTTTACACTGAACTCTTTCAGAGGGATGGAGGTGGGAAGGAGAGACAGGACTCCAATCCCATCTAAGCTGTTCCTCAGTTTGAATTGAGAAAAGAAGATAGATACACCAGGCCGGGCGCAGTGGCTCAAGCCTGTAATCCTAGCTCTCTGGGAGGCCGAGGCGGGTGGATCGTTAGAGCTCAGGAGTTCAAGACCAGCCTGAACAAGAGCGAGACCCCGTCTCTACTAAAAATGAAAAAAAAAAGTTAATTGGCCAACTGAATATGGAAAAAAAAAATTAAAAAAAAAAAAAAAAAAAAGAAGATAGATACACCAGAGGGCTAACCACAGACAAAGAGTACATTACCTCCTTGCCCCTGCCCCACAAATCTTCTTAGTCTTTGGAGGCCCTGGTTCAAGGGACAGAAGAGTCAACATACAGGAAAGTCTAACAGAGTAAAAATCAAAGTAAGAATCCCATGGGCCTACCCAAGTAGTGATGGTGCTGTGGTCAATGGGCTTGCTAGGCACCTGTCGAGTGTGAGTGATGGGAAGCTGTGGTGATCCATAGCGGTGTTTGGGGCCCTCCAGTGGTTGATGGTGGAATAGCAGCTGGGCTTTCTGGGACCGTCGGGGCAGGTTTTTTCTGGGAGGCATCAATAGGTGAATGAAGAGCAGTTAGTAACCACATGATGCTGTTTGTCTTCAGGTTGCGAAATACGTTCCAATTTTAACCTATGCCTGCAAAGAAAAAACAAAAGCTGGGAGAAAATAATTCAGATGATTCCTCAGCTCTTCCTGATCGTTTGCCAGCCAATTCTACCATAAACTACCACTTTTACCTCAAGGTTCTGGGGAGCACAGCTTTCTTTCTTTTTTTTGAGACAGGCTCTCATTTTGTTGCCCAGGCTAGAGTGAGTGCCGTGGCATCAGCCTAGCTCACAGCAACCTCAAACTCCTGGGCTCAAGCAATCCTTCTGCCTCAGCCTCCCAAGTAGCTGGGACTACAGGCATGAACCACCATGCCCGGCTAATTTTTTTGTATATATATTTTTAGTTGGTCAATTAATTTCTTTCTATTTTTAGTAGAGACGAGGTCTCGCTCTTGCTCAGGCTGGTCTCAAACTTCAGAGCTCAAACGATCCACCCACCTCGGCCTCCCAGAGTGCTAGGATTACAGGCACGAGCCACCATGCCCGGGCAAGCACAGCTTTCTATACCTACACCAGGCAAAAACACAGTATTCGGCCGGGCGCAGTGGCTCAAGCCTGTAATCCTAGCTCTCTGGGAGGCCGAGGTGGGCAGATCGTTTGAGCTCAGGAGTTTGAGACCAGCCTGAGCAAGAGCGAGACCCCATCTCTACTAGAAATAGAAAGAAATTAATTGGCCAACTAAAATATATATAG
>VSMD01026275.1:0-15241 GCA_008750895.1 Mirza zaza
CCTTCATGTTCTCAGGGTTAACACTTTCTTGGCTCTGTTGGAGACAGTCTTCTGTATCTGTGAAAATGTCTACCTATTTTTGAGCATTTCTATGTTCTATTGAATCTAGTAGGTTTCACCTAGTATATGACCACAGAGTCCTGTTGGAGCTTGGTTATAGCTCAACCAAACAATATCTAAGTACTTTTTTGATTAGAAACTTTTTGGTGTTTCCTATATTATTTGGTGTTCTATAGCAAATTTTGTCCCAAAATTTATTCTTGATTTACGTAAGGTAGGAGCCAACTTCCATATTTATCAGTTATCTGAATTTTGGTGCTAACGTGAAACCAATTTGTAAATATTTCTTCACACATCTCCACGACATTTTTTAATGTATGTCAAGCTGTAAATTGTCCTGTGTTTCCTTTTTTTTATTGCTTGATTTTAGATGCTTGGTGAGTAAAAACTACTAGATTTTATCTGACACTTCCTTGCAGAGTGTAGAATTGGGACTTAGGTAGAGAAAGTATGAAGTGATTAAATGGAAACAAACACACTTCTTACAGAAGTGTATAGATTGATTTAAAACATCATGGAAATATGATTTTTTTTGAAAAATTAGTTTTAACTGTCACTCTTATCAGAATGAACTGGCAGCAGATATCTATGGAGAACTTAAAGTTTGAGAATGCTTTTGCAATCCTACTTCATTTTAAGTTTCATTATAAACTTAGAAATAGATACTATTTTTCCAGGTTACTGTTCTATTTTATTACTGTCATTGATATTTTGCCAGATTTCAGACATGGATGATCTAAATTTTTAAATCATCTTATGAGACATATTGTGTATACAAGACATATTATGTATTGTGATTTCAAGTTTAAGAGTATCTCTAAGGATACTTCCAGCATAGTCCTCTTGGCTCTTGGCTCCACTCTTTGGGCCTTGGTTCTGCCCTCTGGCCTTTTGTCACAGCTTTCTGTGTCATCCTTTCTATGAAAAGTGGCATGTTTACCAACGAGTAGTTGTATCATTCTGTTTGCTGTCGGGAGGATTTGGGGATCTGACCACCTTCTTTTATTCTCAGCTCTTTCTTTTTCAGTCTAGTCTGACAGACTGTTTCTGCTGATAGAAAAATTCTCAAGAACTTTTGGGTCTCCAAGTTTGTCACTGGTTTTCACTTCACTAGATAGGAGTCAGGTCCCCCAGTTTGTCTGAGATAGTCCCTTGTGCATTTTTGTCTTCTTCCAAGGAAAACACCCAGGCTAGAGTGCAGTGGTGTCATCGTCATTCACTGCAACCAAAACCTCCTGGACTCAAGTGATCCTCCTGCCTTTGCCTCCAGAATATCTGGGACTATAGGCATAGCCACCACACCTGGTTAATTTTTTCGTAGAATCATGTTGCCCAGGTTGCTCTCAAACTCCTGGGCCAAGTGATCCTCTCACCTTGGCCTCCCAAAGTGCTAGCTTTTAGGCATGAGCCATCATACCCAGCCATAAAATTCCTGTCTTTCCACAGTTTATTTAGGATGATTTAGGTATGGGCTAAGGCAAGTTAGGTTAGTAATTTTCTGTCTCACCCATCCATATCTAGGTTTTGTGAGAGTGGAGCCTGGGTCCTTTTGTTGTCTGCTGCCTGGAGCTAACCCAGTGCCTTTCCCCTAAGACAGGTTCAAATACTCTTTGTTTAATGAATCAAGTAAATGGAAAGAGTTTCTTTTCCCCATCCATGGCAGAAGACTGTTTGATGTATTCATTCAACACAGTTGAATGTATCAAAGTGTGTGAGAATCAAATAACAAATGAGATATAGACTCTTTCCTGGAATTTCTTAGTGTCTAGTGGGAAATTTAAGATATGTATTGAAATAACTATTATAGGATAGTGTAAGGGAAATGATAAACATAGTTAGAAAGGTCTAATTTCAGTCCTACAAAGTTGCCAAATAAAGGAGATTCTCCATGTGAGAAGAATGAGGTAGCTCACTGCCCTAGCCTTGTGTGACACCTTAAGTCAGCTGGATTTGAATTCATGGCGTCACAGCATGGGTGCTAGGCTTGCGGGCATTTAACCCGTTTCTACAGCTGGACCCTCACCTGTGCAAGGTCAGTTTTCTAGTGGAAAGGGAACCATGTTTTTAAATGAAATCTCTTTAGCAGAATACTGTAAGTGTCTTAATATTGAAGAATTGAGATGGTGAATTAGCACATGGAAGGATGTTCAGCATCACTAAGCATCAGGGAAATGCAAATTCAATCCACAATGAGATACCACTACACACCAGTCAGAACGGCTGACATAAAAAGATAACAACACCAAATACTGGTTTGGGTGTGGGGAGTGTGGATGCTCATACTGTGCTAGTAGGAATGTGAAATGGTATCACCACTGTGGAAAACAGACAGTTTTCCAGTTTGACAGTTCCATAAAACAGTAAACATACAACTACTGTAGAATCCAGAAATTACACTCTTGGGGATTTATTCCAGAGATATGACTACTTATTTTGATTCCACAACCTGCACACAAATGTTTATAGCAGCTTTATTCACTATAGGCCCAAACTCTAAACAGTCCTTACATCCTTAAACAGGTGAATGATTAAACCAACTGAAGTAGGACCCTGCCATAGAATACTACTAAGCAATTCAAATAAATAAAGTGTAAATATCTGCCACAATGTGGATGAACGTCCACTTCTGCTGAATGAAGAAAACAATCCAAATGGTGATAGATAGTATGATTCTGTTTATAAAAAGAAGAAATTACAAAAATGGAGAACAGATAAGTGGTTGCCATAAATTATAAACGATGTGGAGAAGGGAAAAACATTGGTGTGGCTGGATGAGGGGAATTTAAAATCTCCTCGTGCTGATGGAAATGTCCTGTAACTGGATTGTGTCCCGGTTAATATCCTGCTTGTGATATTTTACTCTAATTTGGAGAGATTTCTTTGTGAGAAGCTGTATAAAAAGTTAATGGAATCTCTATGTTAGCTCTTAACACTGAGTGTGATCTAGAGTGATCAAAAATAAAAACGGTTAATTTCAAAAGGATACACGAAGGTAGCAAAATCAAGGAAGCCAGTATGTCAGTTTGTCAGTTATGGCATGAGCCTTAGAACTGTGACATCACAATGGTCAGTGGTCCTGACGACGGTGGAGTCCTCAGACTTTAACAATTTTCCTTCAAGACTGCTGTCTAGCAGGTGCTGAGCGCTGGAGGAAAAGGTTTGTTCTCAATAATCCAAAAGTGCTCTAAGTATTTAGGGGGTAATCAAGGTCTCACAGCACAAGGTATTCTTTTAATATACTGTTTTTGATCATTGAAAAAGATTAGTGATCCCAAGAATTGTTCCACCTTATTTCCTCTAAAACATGTGAACTACTACTTAACTTCAGCACTGGCTTCATGGACAGCTCCTCACGTGCATAGGATTCAGTGGTGCTGAGCTGAAGAGAGCAGGCTTCCTGTTTCAGGGAAAGCTTTCTTGACTCTGTGGGAAACAGTTTTCTGCACATGTGTGAAAATGTCTGTGTATTTTTCAGCATTTCTGTGTTCTATTGAAATGAGTTGGTCTCACCTACTATGATCATAGAGTCTTGCTAGGGCTTGGTTATAGCCCAACCAAATGATACCTAAGCACTTGTTTATGGTTAGAAACATTTTGATGTTTCCTATATTATTTAGTGTTCCATAGAAAATTTTTCCCAAAATTTATTGTTGATTTACATAAAGTAAGAGTCAATGGTCCACACATAGCAGTTATCTAAATTTTCATGCTAATGTGAAACCAAATTGTAATTATTTCTTCATGGCATTTTGTTTTATATATGTTGGGCTATAAATTGTTTTGTGTTTCCTTTTTTTCTTTTACTGGATTTTAAGTGCTTGGTGAGTAAAAACTATTAGATTTTATCTGAGTCATCCTTCTTCCTTGCAGAGTGTAGCATTGTGGGTTAGGTAGAGTAAATATGAAGTGATTCAATGGAAACAAACACGCTTCTTAAAGAAGTGCATAGGTTGATTTAAAATATCAGGTAAATGTGATTTTTTTTCCAAAAATTCAGTGTTAACTTTTCTCTAAGGGTATCACTGTCACTCTTATCAGAATGAACTAGCGGCAAATATTTATGGAGGACTTAATGTTTGAGAATGCTTTTGCTATCTTACTTCATTTTAAGTTTCATTATAATCTTAGAAATAGATACTATTTTTCCAGGTGCCTGTACTTCTTGCATGTGGTTTCCGCCAGTGGTGGTAGATCAAGTATAATTTTTACATTTTGTCACCCTTGCAATTTGGCATACAGCGCTGTCACATATGTGACCACTGACTAATGTGGTCGTTTTCGGGGTGTTGTAGGAGAAGCTGTTCACCTGAGATGGATGCCCGCAATGAGAAGAGGATGTTGCTGCAGGCCTCCGACCACACGCTGCTCACCGAGGGCCCCGTGAAGCTAAAAAGAGGGTGGCGGATGCACAAGCGCCACCTCTTCTTGTTCACTGATGTGCTGCTTATTTCCAATACGAAGTACGTATACGCTCCACGTTCTCATGATTAGCATGAAACACATTTTCAGTAGCAAATTGCATTTCCACCACCTCTTTCGGTAAGAAAATATAAAGTAATTTTTTCTTCTGTGTCTATAAATGCTTTGATCATTTATTCAACAGATATTCACCGAAGTACGGTTGTTTTCTGTGACCCTGTAGAGAATATAGTGGAGAATGTGACAGGCAGGGTCCCTCTTGCTTGGGGTGACACACAGATGATACCAATAAGGGTGGGGAAATTGCAGAGTGTGACCAGCGCCCTGATAAGAAGACCGCACAGGGGCCATGTGGAGAGGAAGACGGATGATGCTGAAGAAGAGTTGTCCGAGAGGGCCCCTGTGAGGTGACATCTATAACCCAACCCAAGGGCTGAGAAGCAGCCACCATGTCTAGATGATGGACTGAACCTTCCAGCCTGAGGAACAACAGGCCTAAGGTGGGCACAGCTCGGTCCTCTGCAGGGAGGGGCCCAGGCCGGCCAGTGCGATGGCAGGCAGCGTGAGGTCGGGTGGAGCCCGGGGGGCTGTTGAGGGTCTGGTCACACAGGGTCCCCGAAGGCCATAGGAAGGGGTTTAATACCGTGCACACTGGAGAGTGACCAAATCAGGTGAGTCCTTTAGCAGACTGTCCTGGCTGTTGCTAGATTGCTGGGCAGGGACGATTGGAAGCAGGGAGAGAGTTAGGGGATGCAGGAGCCCTGACACATGGTGACAAGGACTTTGTCTCCAGAGTGCCAGGAAAAACTAACAAAGCAGCACAAAGATTTGGCGCACAGGTTGGCGACAGAACCAGCGGGGGGCATTTTGCTGTCAGCAGCAACACAGGTGCAGCGCCAGCCTGGTGAGCGCTGAGTGCGGGCGGAGTTGCAGGCCGAGGGTGGAGGGGACTGGGTGGTCTGACCTCTGTCTGCCTGTCCGGCTCCGTTTGTGCCATTTGTGAAATACCGTGAGAGACAACGAATATTTCAACAAACAAAATCTTATCCAGAAGCTTTTCTTACTAGAGAAAAAGAAAACTGTTCTCTGTTGCCCTCACCCTGCCTCCCAGGTAAGTGTGTGACACATGAGAGGAGCAAAATGAAGGGGTTGTATTTGTAAATGTTACATGTAATCTGAGCGGCAATAATGACGGGTGTGATGTATCAGGCGCATGTTACGGGCCAGGTACTGGGCTAAGGTCTTGATGACCTAATCTTGTCTAACCCTAACAGCTGCAGTGTGAGACGGGGCCATCTGCCTGTCGTGCAGAGGGTCTTGGTGGCCACAAGTCTCCTGCCTGCCCCAGTTAGCACATCAGGGTCAGTGATGTCCACTTTTCAAAACAGATCTCTTCATTTCAAAGCTCAGGCCTTTTAACCAACATGTGGCATTGCCACCTATATTCTTTCTTTTTGTTTGTTTGTTTCTTTTCTTTTGAATTACATAGAAGATTCCACAACTAAATGGCTTTTCCTTTGCTATGGAAACCAACCTTTCCTTTGTGGTGAGTAAAAGACCAACTCTCCTCTGGTTGGTATCTAGTAAAAAATGAGACAGAAGGATCTGTGAATGGAGTGATGAATGAGAAGCCCAGCCAGCAAAAGAATCAGAGACAAAGATAATAAAATATGCTTTGGGTGAGAGAAATCACCTACAGGTATAGCTATAGAGGTGCTGATGTCATCAAGAGGACAGAGGGAGAAAGACTGGGCCTTGGCACGAGGTCCATGTGAAGTGCCCGAAAGAGCCACGGAGAGAGGACAGGTCATTATTTCAACAGAAATGGAGACTAGCTATTGTTCTCTATATTTAGCCAAGGGGAGTACATACAGGAAGCTCCAGTGTGTCGGAAAGGTTCTCAGGCCGTACTAGAAACATCACAGATGTCTGCCGTAATTTTCCTACCTGCCCTCCAAGGCCAGGATGATTATCTTCTTCAGCCTTTAGACATGAAAACATAGGCTGGGAAAGGCTAAGTGAGTGGCCCAGGCTCACACACGGGGACTCTGTGGGGAGGGACTCGAGTCCAGCCCACATTTATCCCAGGGCTGTGCTCTCCCTGGCACATTTCCTTGTACCCAACAGCGCTCAGCCTGAGCCACGAACAATCAGCAACCACGCTCTGCTCTGTTTCCTAGGACCTTGCAGACCACGCACGTTGCGTTTGTAAGGGGAACATGTTCTCCTTCACTTCTGTTTCTCTTTCCCTTTGTAAACTGTGATAATATTTAGGGAGAGGAGACTTGTGTTCTCTTACCAGAAGCCATTTTTATTGTTCCGGATACTGCTATCATCGTAATAGTTTTATAGAACCAACAATACTCTGCCATAACATTTTATGTTAGGACAATGTTTCCTGTCAGGAACATTCCATCTATTCAAGAGTTGAATTTTTAGTTTGATGGACCCATTATCATGGAAGATGTACAACATTTCTTGTTTTTTGCACACTGCTTTTGTGATAGTTCTTTGCATATACTCGACAGTTGTATGTGGTGATAAAATTTATAACAATTTAAGAATGTCCTTGTTTAATGGATAAACAACAACACCATAATAGTTGGAGACTTTATCACCCCACTGACAGCACAGAACAGATCCTCCAAACAGAAAATCAACAAAGAAATAATGGACTTACACAGAACCCTAGAACAAATGGGCCTGACTGACATTTACAGGACATTCTACCCCAAAACCACTGAATATACGTTCTTCTCATCACCTCATGGGTCATTTTCTAAGACTGACCATATCCTAGGACACAAAGCACGTCTCAAACAATTTTAAAAAATAGAAATCATACCATGTATCTTTTCAGACAACAATGGAATAAATGTAGAAATTGATCCTAACAGGAGTCCTCATTTCTACACAAAGTCATGGAAACTAAACAACCTTCTGCTGAATGATCACTTCATAAACAAGGAAATCAAGATGGAAATCAAAGGATTCTTTGAACTAAACGACAAAGGTGACACAAGTTACCAAAACTTGTGGGACACAGCTAAAGCAGTCCTGAGAGGAAAGTTTATTTCCATAAATACCTATATCCAAAAGTCGAAAAGATCACAAATAGACAACCTAGTGAATCATCTCAAAGAGCTGGAAAAAGAAGAACAGACCAACCCCAAACCCAGCAGAAGAAGTGAAATCATTAAGATCAAATCAGAACTAAAAGAAATTGACAACAAGGAAACTATACGGAAGATTAATAAAACAAAAAGTTGGTTCTTTGAAAAAATAAACAAAATTGATACACCATTGGCTAGACTAATGAAAAGCAGAAAAGAAAAATCTCTAATAAGCTCCATCAGGAACAATAAAGGAGAAATTACAACTGATGCCACAGAGATACAAGATATAATTTATGAATACTACAAAAACCTCTATGCACACAAACTGGAAAATGTGGAGGAAATGAACAATTTCTTAGAAACACACAGCCTCCCTAGGCTCAACCAGGAAGAAATAGAATTCCTGAACAGACCAATATCAAGTACTGAAATTGAAACAGCAATAAAAAACTTCCTAAGGATGTGATGAGCATTGTAGGGGGGAAAGGATTACCTCTGTCCCTTTTTAGGGAGAGGCAAAGAAACACACTATAACCAAAATGTCTAAAAAAAAAAAAATTTTGTTAATGGGAGGTGAACAGGTGGAAGGGGGAAGAAGGGGAAGGGTACGCACTTTCATGGTGGGTGCAGGGCTCACCACTTGAAGACTAGACACGCTTGAAGCTCTGGCAGAGCAGGGTAGGGAGGGGGGCAGGGACAAGATATGTAACCCTAACAATATTTATGCCCACAGAATTTGGGAAAAAATAAATAAATTTAAAAAAAAAGGAATGGGGAGTCTCCTTGGTCCAGATTTAGAAACATCTCCAAATGTATTGTTATGTGGAAAAAGCAAGGGAACATAGAATATTCCTTTTTCTCTGGGAAAGAGGAGTAAGTGGGAATAGATGTTCATATTTACTAATATTTTCATAAAGGAGCTATGATGGGTAATTTTATATGTCGACTTAGCAGGAGATGGTGCCCAGTATGGATGCTGCCATGATAGTCCTTAGATGTGATTCAGACAAGGAACACAGAGCGCCCTCTACGCTGTGCATCAGCCTCAATCAATCAGTTAAAGGGCTTAAGAGCAAAGGCTGAAGTTTCCCAAAGTACAAGGAATTCCTCTCAAAACTGCAACATAATTAATAGAAACCCTGCCTGAGTTACCAGCCTGCTGCCCTGTGGAATTCAGAGTTAAGACCTCCACTTCAACACCTACCTGCATTTCCAGCCAGACAGCCTGCCCTGCGGATTTCAGACCGGCCAGCTCCACAGTCACAGGAGTCAATTCCTTCAAAACAATCAGTCAGTCTCTCCCTCTGTCTGTCTCTGTCTCCCCCTCTCATTGGTCTGCTACTATAGAGAACTCTGATTAACACACAGGAACAGGAGGAGGATTCCACTGGAAATGAATACAGTAGTCAAATATAGGAGGGATGAGGGAAGGGTGAAAGTGAGAATTCTCAGTTCAGGCCTTGTTACACTTATAAACTTTAAACTACGTAAATATAGCACCTAACTTAAAACAGAAAATAAAATTTAGAGCAAAATCAACTGTTAGATATAAAATAAAAAGTAAATGTTATATAAATTAAACACAAAAAAACTTCCTAAAAAGAAAAGTCCTGTACCAGATGGATTCACACCCTAATTTTACCACACTTATAAAAAAGAACTGGTTCCTATCTTGCAGAAATTATTCCACAACATCGAGAAAGATGGAATTCTCCCCAACACATTTTACGAAGCAAACATAACCCTGATACCAAAACCAGGAAAGAATGCAACAAAAAAAGAAAACTACAGACCAATATCCCTTATGAATATAGATGCAAAAATTCTCAACAAAATCCTAGCCAATCGAATCCAGGTGCTTGTCAAGAAAATAATTCATCACAACCAAGTGGGCTTCATCCCAGGGATGCAAGGATGGTTCAACATACGCAAATATATAAATGTAATTCACCATATAAACAGAAAAAAAAACAAAGACCATATGATCCTCTCAATAGACACAGAGAAAGCATTTGACAAAATTCAACACCCTTTAATGATAAGAACACTCAACAAAATAGGCATAGATGGAGCTTACCTAAAAATGATACAAGCCATATATGACAAACCCACAGCCAATATCATGCTGAATGGGGAAAAATTGAAAGCATTCCCACTTAGAACTGGAACAAGACAAGTTTGCCCACTATCTCCACTTCTGTTCAACATAGTTCTGGAAGTCGTTGCTACAGCAATCAGACAAGATAGCGGAGTTAAGGGCATCCAAATGGGAGCAGAAGAGATCAAACTCTCACTCTTTGCTGATGACATGATATTATACCTAGAAAATCCCAAGGATTCAACCGAGAGACTGCTTGATCTGATAAAAGAATTTGGTAAAGTCTCCGGATACAAAATCAATACACAGAAATCAGAGGCATTCATATATGCCAACAACAGTAAAAGTGAGAACCAAATCAAAGACTCAACTCCCTTCAAAATAGCAACAAAGAAAATAAAGTACCTTGGAATATATTTAACTAAGGAGGTAAAAGACCTCTACAGGAAGAACTATGAAACACTGAAGAAGGAAATAGCAGAGGACGTAAACAGATGGAAGAATATAATACCATGCTCATGGGTCGGCAGAATCAACATTGTTAAAATGTCTATACTACCCAAAGTGACCTACAGAGTCAACGCAATCCCTATTAAAATGCCATCATCATTTTTCACAGATACAGAAAAAATAATTTTACGCTTTGTATGGAACCAGAGAAGACCCTGTATAGCAAAATCAATCCTAGGCAATAAAAACAAAATAGGAGGTATCAATTTACCAGACTTCAAACTATACTACAAGCCTATAGTCATTAAAACAGCTTTTAATTGGCACAAGAACAGGGACATTGACCAGTGGAACAGAACACAGAACACAGATATAAAACCATCCTCATATAGCCAACTAATCTTCAACAAAGCAGACAAAAACATACACTGGGGAAAAGAATCCTTATTCAATAAAAGGTGCTGGGAAAACTGGATAGCCACATGTAGAAGACTGAAACAAGACCCACACCTTTCACTTCTCATAAAAATCAATTCACGCTGGGTAACAGACTTGAACCTTAGGTGTGAAACTATTAGAATTTTAGAGGAAAATGTTGGAAATACTCTTCTAGACATTGGCCTAGGCAAAGAATTTATGAAGAAGACCCCAAAGGCAATCACAACAGCAACAAAAATAAACAAATGGGACCTGATCAATTAAAAAGCTTCTGCACAGCCAACGAAATTGTCAAGAGAGCAAACAGACAACCCACAGAATGGGAAAAAATTTTCGCAATCTACACATCTGATAAAGGGCTGATAACTAGAATCTATTTAGAACTCAGGAAAATGAGCAAGAAAAAATCAAACAACCCTATCAAAAAACAGGCAAAACAGTTGTAACAGCCGGTCTGAGCATCGCTGTGCTGTGCACCATGGTAACAGAGAAACTGAGGCACCCTGTGCCCGGAGCAGGGAGAGCAGGATTCTCACCATGAGCTCACTGCTGTCATGTTTAGGACACTAACAGTTCTTGCTTGATTATCTTTTTAGGTATAAAAAGACATTTAAAATAAAGCACGAGATACCACTGAGCAGCCTGTGGACAGCCGACTACCTGGACAAAACAGTGAAAGGCCACACGGGTGCTGGACGGTCCTTTATCTTGGGCTGGCCCACAGTCAACTTCGTGGCCACCGTCGGGTAAGTCCCACAGCGGGGCCCGTGCTGACGTGGGGTGGCTAGGAAAGGACACGCAGAGTAGGAGTCAACTTCATATGGTCTAGGACGAATTGAAAAATGTAATTAATTTTCTCCCTGAATCTTCTTAAAAAGGAAAACACTTTAATACGATATATAATAAGCCAGTAACTCACTTCTTGACCTTCCCTGTGACACTTGCATGCTACGTGCTTTCCTGAAAGAGGTTTTTATGTCAAATATGTGCAAATGGATAGTTAGATAGTGGGACCTAATGGAGAAATTTTCTTTAGTTTTGATTTGTGGTTTTTCAACAGGGCTCTTTGGCGAGTGGGTGTTCAGGGGCTGAGGAAGGAGACTCAGAGGAGCCAGACTCTAGGGCTGCGGTCCCCAACCCCTGGGCTGTGGACGGGCACCAGTCCGGTCTGTTACTGACCGGGCCACAGAACTGTGCCTTCCCACCCCCGAACCCCCATCTCTAGAAAAATTGACACTGGTCCCTGGTTCCAAAAAGGTCAGGGACTGCTGCTCTAGGGCTTCCTCTCCAATAACCTCCCCTCCATGCCCAGGTATTGTCTGTGTTTTTACACTACTGGAGTAGATCTTTCTTCATCAAGTATTATTCAATAGCCCAATTATGTTTGAAAAGTTGCTTTTCTACTCCCAAATTAATTCCCTGAAGAAACAGTATTTAATTATACAAATACAATTCATCATATCATCAAATACTCGGTTGCCTTCATTGTTGTGCACCAGATCATCCTATTTGGTATCTGCAGAGAGGCGGCGAGCTGAAACAAAGGTGTGATCCTTGGGGTGCAGGTTAGTTCCCCAATACATGCTCTCAGGCTGCCACGAGGACGGGCAGCGTGGCTTCCTCCCCTGAACACCCTGAGCCGCATTCTCGGCTTCACAGAGCTCGGGCAACGCTCGCCTGCTGCTAGAGCAGCCGCACACCACGGCTCACACGTGTCTTACTCGTTGAGAGTTCATGACCTGAGCTCAACACCCTTCTTTCCTCTCCTCCTCACTTCGCTCTGCCAAACTCCTACCCATCATCAGGAAGCTGAGACAACTAAAATGTTTCCATGTTGCTAATTTACTAAATTCAACAATACAATCATTGACTTAAAGAAAACATTTCCAAAGCACATTGCGAAGAAATACATGTTTGTATCATTCCCTGCACGTCTTCTTTTCCCCGACAGATTTCTCTAAAGGTTATCAGTTCCTGTTGCTTTATGTCTTCTCCATGTTGCAGGTGAAAGAGAGCAGTTTAAATTGGGAATGTATGAAGTCTTTGATGATGGAGTTTCCAAGAAACGTTTTATTTTAATGAGGGGGAAATGTGGAAACTAGATTTACACGTGTTATATTGGCTATAAAGCTATGCAAATATGTCTAAGGCATTTACAGCAATGTCTGGCACCTAGTTCTTTTGCTCATTGCTGTGATTACTCCTCTGTAAATTGGCATGAGTAACTAAAAGTGGTGTCCATGTGTATGTAGGTTTGGGGTGAGTGGGTGGTCCACTCTCCGGAGTCACAGGTCCTGAGATGGTGTGGAGGTAGGAATTGGGAGCTGTTGCTGGTAGATATATAACAGGTGGCAGCCCATGCAGAAAAGTCTGCTAGTTCTGTAACAAGTTAAATATACAATTACCATTTGACTCAGCGATTTCATATCTGGGTATAGATCCCCCAGAAAAGAAAACATAGAATCACCCAAAAATTTGCACGCTGATGTTCATAGTAGCATTGCTCATGACACCCAAAACACAGAAACAAACCAAATATTCACCAACTGACAATGGATAAATAAAATGTGGCATAAGGGCTGGGGACAGTGGGGAATGGAGAGTGATTGCTTAATGGGACCAGAGTTTGCTTTTGTTTTCAGAAAATGTTCTGAAACAAGATAAGGTTGATGGTGGCACAATATTTTGAATGTACCAAATGTCACTAATGGTCAGTGTTATGTTATAGATAATTTACTATAATTTTTTAAAAATTACTAAGTGATAAATCCATGTATGAATGTGCCTTCAAACTTTTCTAACTCAAACATTACATGCTACAGTGAAATGGTAGATTAAATATTAATCATGACTAAGCCATAGGTGAATTGATCTTCATCAGAGGATCGTATTGATGAAGAAGAACTTTTCTAGAAACTGCTTTAACACCTTGCACTTTTGCTATGTGTAGAAAGAAATGAAATGTGGGAGATTTTTCCTCTTAAAAACATTCTTATATCTGGGCCAAGAATGTCCCATGCAAATGCTGAATTTCTTAAGTACAATTTAATCTGGATAATAATATTCTTTCCATCAGAACAGCAATTGAAGCTAGGAGAACACACTGAGGTTTAATTAACCCCTTTCTCAGCTATGGAAACTGCAGCTCAGAGTGGTTGAGTGACTTGCCCGTGATCACATACCTTGCATCACATAGTTGCTATCAAGTGCTTCAATTCCACACCAATCTCTCTTCTTCCCTGGGATCTACTTCCCTTCCTCGTGTGCTGCCTGTGAAAGAGCAGGGTCCCTCCAATGCCCAGTTGTGTGGAAGGCACAATTTACACACGCACCGACACGGGTAACAGCTGGCTGCTGATGCTTCTATCTGGAAAGACAGTCTTAATGTGTTAGTATGAATATCTCATGTAGTTTAATTTTTTCCTCCCATTTCTTAAAATTGCAGTTCTTCGGAACTAAAGAAGCAATGGATCTCTTTACTACAAAGGTATTTTGTCAGTATATATATTTAAAATCTTTAATTTGTGATGGAAAAATGCACATCTCAGCAAAGCAGTGTCCCCAAACTATTCCCCTTTTTCTTAATGGAAATTGTTAGACTATCTTCAAATAACATCTTGTTTAGATATACCCTCTTTGCTTCTGTAAATAAGGGACTCTCTTTTACATGCATGTTTGGTTTATTTTTGAGGGAGTTCTGGATATCACTGTCATCCTTCCCTCCTGTCCAACTTAGGAATTGGAGATAATATTATTCTCCAGACATGTATTAAATTTCCATAAATGTGAGTTACTCTCCTGAACAATTCTCAACGCAACTGCTCCTTTCTACCCTTGGACCCGGGAAGGTTCTGGGCCCTCCGGTCCAGGCAGGAGTGCTTGAGAGCTGGATCTGCTGCCCAAATCTCACATCACAGGACAACCTGCTATTTTCTGGGCTATGTCTTATTTTTCTGAAACATTTTTCATGGTTTTTCAATCCATAATTTGCCTCGATGAAGTCTTCCCATATGTTTTAAAAATAACACAATGTATATTAAACATACTAGCAACATAGATTGATTTGCCAATAAGCTATTAGCTAATCCATCCTGTCTATCTTGGGTTACTGTTGAATTTGATTAGGTACATCCGTCTTGCCAAAGAGAAGGAGGAACCAAAGACCATTCCCCTTCAGATCCTGACTGCGGACGTCAAGAAATATTCCCATGTAAGTGTGTTCAAGACCCAAAATTAAATTCCGGTTTCCTGATTAGGCAGAATGAAGGAGAGAGAGAGGAATAGAGATGGAGGTGGTAGAGATGGGGGAGGAGAGGGAAGGAGGGAGAAAGAGGAGGAGCAGAGAGAGGCAGGAAGAGCATTTAGACAGTGCTGTGTGGACAAGTGTATTCTTATGTGCACACAGAGGTCTCTGTATACAGAAAAGGTAAATGCTGGGCAAGATGAAGCAGGAAGAATCCTGTGAGCCACAGTGCGACAGTGAGGAAAGAACATTGTGTGTGCAATGGCCATAAGCTCTAGTGGCTTGTTGTAATAAAGTGATTTTCACAAACACATATTTCTTACTATTTATAGAATGGAACTTTGTTTTCTAGTTGTCACTGCTTACAGAGTGCTTTTCATAGTTTCCATGGTTTTTCAAATGTTTATTCATTTTTAA